>OY720442.1:144623370-144694201 GCA_963082915.1 Dolichopus griseipennis | reverse complement strand
GGGTTGCCACATGTTGAGAAGCTAAAAGTATGACAAATCGATAACCACACAAAAATAGTTTGTTTGATAAGCGGGAAATGGAGCGGCCATACCACATAGACCATAAGGTCCGTTATACCCTAAAAATTGATGAATAAAACTCATGGTGTAATGGTTTTTACAAAGTTAAAAGGCTAGCTAGTAATATATACAAAAATTTCAATACAACTTTATTTAATACATAAAATTAAAAAAATTAATCACTGAATTACACTTACCTATTCGGCAAGTAAATATTTTTTTCTATATGTTTCAAAAATTGATATCGGATAAAGAGAAATTTTATGAAAACTGATTTCATAAAAATAAATAAAAACAAATGCATATAAAGTTTTTCAAAAAAAAATTATAATCTAATGTATTTGAAAAATATTTTAAAAACATTTCAATCTAGATGGCTTTGCTTTGAAAATTTTTTCTCATTAAAAAATGTTTTCCTTAAAAAAAATGTTCTCGTTAAAAGAACATTTAGTTCAAAAGTAGGACAAGTAAACTTTCATGTAGGACGTAGGACAAATATCGTAATTGTAGGACTGTCCTACCGAATGTAGGACGCGTGGCAACCCTAATTATCTCTATAAAACTTTAAATAATATTTTAATTATTTTATTGTTTGTTAACAAGTTTTTAAAAACATTTTTCTTTTATAAAGAGCTTGCTCTTGAACCGCATTCACTGAAAGGTTATTTAGACACTAATATTGTTAATAAGATATAAAATGATAGAATGAATGATAGATTTTGAAATTGAGATGGAAAAAAAAATTAAAAGCCGTATAAATCTTAAATAATTTATATATTTATCTATAGAAAGAAGTTCTGAATTTTTTTATAAATATTTTGCAATAGAAATATTCATTAACTCTCATAAAATTAAATGTTTGATAAAAGAAGTTTTATTTTTAAATTTATTTTCAAACAGAGATAATTAGTTAACGCATTGTTATAAATATTATATTACATTACAGTTGGTTCTTAAATTAATGATTTGCAAAAAATGTAATAAAAAAAATATGTAAAAAAAACATTTTATTTGATTACAAATCATTTGAAGAAAAAATACATTTTTTAATTTGTTAAAAGTTGAGTTTAATTTCCATGAAGTACATTACGTATATAAAAAGTTTTATTAATATTTCAGTTTTTATTGGGTATTATATATATAAGGAATAAAGTCTTCTTAAAAAACCGCATTAAATTGAACTGAAAATAAATAGGTTTTAATATAAAATAAAAAGATAATTAAGACTATAACTCAAGAGGACTGTTTTTTTTTTTGATATTTATTATGTTACAAAAACTTTATAAATTTTTAAATTGTAATACTTTATAATTAGATTTATAAATTGCATAAACAATACAATTGCATTAATTCTATACATGTTCAAAGAAGCATTTAATAAAGCTGTAAATTTATATATATATATATATATGTTTATATTTATTGAATATAGCCTTAAGGAAGAAATGAATTGTTAAAAATAATACGCATATATATCATACACAAAAGTTGGCAAGTTCTCGCCAATGTATAAAATAAATATTTCACATCTCGAGTTCTAATAAATATTTAAATATCACACAATAAATTATGATGGCAAAACTTATACCTTTAAATTAATTTTATTCATGATTAAAGAATAAAATAGAAATAAAGTCAATCTAAATCAAAATTCGAAAATAAGGGGAAAGAAATTACATGAATAAAAGAAAATAGGCCCTTATCGTGAGTGTCAATTATCAGCAGTCATTTGTCATAATTTGTGATAGCTTTCAAAAATTTTTATTAACCTTATCGTGAGTATCAAATACATGAAAAATTTCATAACTATTGTGAATTTAATCAAATGTCATCTGATATTTTGGTATCGCGAATATTCAAATATGTGACATTTCTCAGTTTATTTATTCAGTAGATAATTTGAATGTGATAATTGAAAATTTGTTAAAAATGTTTTATATACTGAAAGTATTGTAAGTAAAAAAACTTTTGAATTTTTACTAAAAATTTAAATAAAAAAAAAACCATGTAAAATTTAGGAACAAAGTAGTAAGTAATAAAAACCAAATCACCCGTTTAATTGAAGTGATGGAAGCAAACTTACCCATTGCTAGAGGAATTATTGGTAAGACTGCAATGGGAGCTGTTCGCTGCAGAACTTAATAGTATGGATCCACCTGAAAGAGATTGGGAGATATGGTTTCGAGTAATTATTGCATTTTTAAAATAAAAAATTAAATTTTTTTTTAATTGTTTTATTTATTTGTTGTTTGTTCAGGTTTGGAGTGATTTAAAAATAAATATAAAAAAAAAGTAAAAAATAATAAAGATGACTTAAAAAAACAGTTGTCAGTTCACGACACTATTTATGATAAATTTTATTCTTTATTATCACATATGTGATAGCTGACAGTTGACACTCACAATAAGGCCCTAAAATTATTTTATTGGCATATTCATATCATATTAATAGGTACGAATTGTGATATATATGTTTATATTATTTAAAAATGTTAAAATATTCGAATAGCTATTTTAAAAATTAAAAATCATACATTTATAAGTTTTTCAAAATAGAAATAAATAAAAAAAAAAAATTTTCTTAGAAAAGTTTTATTAGCACTAAGCTGAAAAATTTTTTATAAGTAATAACTATTTAATCAGTAACAGCCTTTCCAAACCGATTAAAAATTCTAATAACTAAATGACAATAAATATCAAGATGTATACTTCATAAGGGCATTTGGCAATTGGGAAAAGTATTCTACAATATAGATAGAATTTGGGTAACAAATGTATAACATTACATATTAAAAAAATAGCTGGTATTTCACAATTATTAAAAGGCAGTTATGCATTCGATAATAAATTATTAAAAATATTATTAAAAAAGTAATATTTATACAAAACGTAATTTAAAATAGTCAAAGTATATTTACAATTTGTCTGAAGTAACTCGGTATTGCAAAGTATTTAAAAATGACGGAAAAATGCTAGAAGAGATAAAATACTTTAGCAATAATGCCTAAAAAAGTGTGCAATCGCAAAGGCGTCTTATTAGTATATGTATATATATATATATATATATATATATATATATATATATTAAATATGCAAATCTAAACCATATTTTAATTTTTAAGATTCAAATCGTTTTAATTTATAAAATATTTTGAAAATATTTTGTATTACTCACAATTACAAAATTCACACCACATTTTATGTGGTATCAGACTTGTTCAGTAAAAAATAAAATAAAATAATAATTAAGTAATTATACACTACACTAACCCATAAATATGCATTTTTTTTTTTTGCAAAATAGGAAATCTTTATTTCAAAAAACGGATTTTTTTGAAGTTTTATGCAAAATATGAAAGCGTATTTGAAAACGAAAAAAATTAAATCTTAAAAATTATATTAAACGATATTTTATATTCCTATTTATTAAGCTTGAAGCCATTGCATTGCATTGATACTATATTACATAATACTTTCTCTATATTCCTCTCCAAAAACATAGAAAGTATTCATTTTACAGAGTACGGACACACGGAAAATGTATAAAACTAAATATAAATAGTTATAAATATTTATATATATATAAATATATATTATTTATAATAATGTTAATCTAATTAAATTTATTTTAGTATTTGTAGCGGAAAATTTGCTGTTTCGATTGTAACAATATTTGCTTTGCAACAATTTAGAAAAACTTTGCAATTGAATTACAGGTTTACGGTAAATAAAAAAATAAAATACAAATTTTCAAAAAAAAAAAAAAATTTGAAGATTTTTTTGGTATTTTATAAATCTGTTAAGTTTTAATTTGAAAAATTGATAGATTACAAGAGGAAGGAAACATTGTATGTATATATAAAATTATTTTACATACTATTTCCTCTGTAAAGGTCTACTGCTAATCCAAAATATTTTTTTTTTACCTTATATAAAATTAACATTTAATTTTCTTTTCATTTTCAACCGGTTTTTTTTTTTTTGTATAAATAAATAAAAATGTTTTTCACGTTTTCACATAGTAAATTGCAATATGCAATTTTTATTTTTATTTTTTTTTTTTATTTTTATTTATGAATATCTTTAATCAAATCGATTGTAAGTTATAACCGGATAATAAAAACGAGTCACTGTTATTTTTGTTAATTTAATCATTAGATTATAGGGTGGCGAGGAGACAAAAGTCCCCTTGGGACTCATGAATCCAATAAAAGCTAAATTTACTCTTGGCAGTTTTGACTTATGAGCTGTGGGATAAAAGACGCCCAAAAAATTAGACATAACTTCTCATTATGTTTTATAAACATATATGTGCTTTATTTTTAAACTGCTTTTCAAAAACTGAAATTGAAACAAAGTCAAATTTATTTTTATTTTGAAAAAATTTTTGAGTTTGATTTTTAAGTCGGATACACTGAAATAAAAAAATAAAATGTCCGGAGGATTGAAGAATCAGCGCAGATTTTTGACAGAAATTGTTGTTGTTTTATATAAATAAAAAACATGCTCTTTCTCTTCTATTAAAATATCATCGACCTCAACCCAAGTGTAAATTTTCTAGTGTATCGGAGTATCGATGCATACTTTGTTTTGACACTTCGTAGATACTGCGCAATCAAATTTGTTCCACTTTCCAGAGTGTTTATGAATTCTTGTATACAAAATTTGGAATTAGAATCAATATTTTGAGAGTTGGTAGCAAAATGTGATTTTTGGACAAAACGGGAAATTCCCGATTTACAATATGAACTTAATCTAAAATTTATTATTGAATTTTGACTTTTTTTTTCGAGTTGAAAGTGCCACTGAACTTTTGACTCCAGGACTTTTGTCCCGCCCCTCCCACCTTATGTTATGATGTTATTGACTTTCGTTGTCATCATATATTCATACAGTGTGTACAATATAAATCTATACAGTGTCATTAAAATCATTATTGAATACGTCATTAAGAAAATGAAAAAAAAAAAGTAAGAGCTATGCATCTATTAAGCTTAATTATCGTTGGATTTAGAGTTAAAAAGTAAGTAAAATGTGTGGCAGTAAGGAAATTAAAAAAAAAAAAAAAAACTAAAATAAAAATTAAAATTTTTTTCATTGTTTCCCATTTTTTTTGTTTTTATTTTAAATGTCAGTAGTTTAGTAAGACAAACTATATTTGTATAGTAGTATATATGTACCTACTAATGATTATAGAAAATTTTCAAATTGTAAGAAAATAATGATAAAAATCAAAAATCTTGTTAAACCTTGTCATTTCCGATTAAAATTTTTAAAAAACAACTATATTAACAACTTTGACCAACAAAAGTTTCCAATATTTGTATCTGTTAAGTGTAAAGACTGGGTGGGTAACTGAATTGTAAAAGATATCTCAATTTTCTTTTTAGATATAATATAAGTGTATATTATAGGTATATAAGTAACATAGTTATAATTATTTTGTCCATTAAGGAAATTTGTTGATATTTATTATTTTGCAGACAATATATTGACTAATATTAAGTATGAAGTTTTTCAAAGTTAATTCAGACAGAATTTTCCATTTTAATGGTTGGTTGTTTTTTTTTTAATAAATTAAAAGGTGAATGTACTTGTTTGTATGATTATTGTGAGATAATATATATATATATTATATATCTGTTGCCTCTGTTTTGTATTTTTATAATTGTAATATCTGGTAAATCTTTTCTTTTCTTTTATTATAAATATATGTTTATAAATATATATATCTATCTAATCTATATATACTTTTGATATATTTTTTTACTTCAATAATATTTATTACGAATAATTTCCTGAAAAGAGTTAACATTTTTCTTTTGTGTTTTTATTTTTTTTTAATGAAAGAAAAAGAAACTTAAACTTTTTAATAATATTTTATTTAGGTTGAGTAATTAAAAATGTTTCACCATTGGGGGTTTTTTTTTTTTTGAAATTTTGCAAAGAAAATTTAATTTTTGTAATTTCTATAGTAAAGAGCAGTAAATTAAAAAAGTACCTACTTTATTTTCATAACTAAAATTATTAATTTAATTTTAATTATACATATTTTGCAACTAGAAATTATAAATTTTTAATTTAATTATAAATTTTTTTAAGCGCTAACTGTTCAATTGTTAGGATAATAAGCCTGTCTATGCCATAAGCAACCCATACACGATGGACCGGGTCTTCAACTTGATGCGCGTACTTGCGAAGTTGAATCGTGTATGGGCAAGTTGAAAGACCATTTTGAAGGTTGAAAAGTTGGTTGGATAAAAATAAAAAAATTTTGATTTTTTGTGGGCGGAGTCCTAAGTTTGCATTTTAGTTTTATCATGTATGGGCAACTTAAACAACTTTAATGTCATTTTGTTTTCTTTTTTTACGTTTTTTTCATTTTTTGACACGAAAGCTCGTTGAGATTTTCCGATTTGAAAAAATAAGAAAACTATAATGTATAAAATAACAAATAATTAAGTAAAGAATTTGAAATAATTATAAAATTAAGTTAGAAAAATGTTCTAAAATATAAAAAAATTTTAAATATCATAATTTTGGAAGAAAAAAATTAAATAGGAAGAACTACATATTTAAATAAAAACTGTTAAAAATTCAAATTTAAAATTATCAGATTCTTTTGACATTTAAAATATATTTCAAAACAAAAAAAAAAAAAACAATTATACGAATGGTTCGATGGTAGGTTGAATAGTGTATGGTAACGTTTGTAAGCATGTCCGCGTACCGCGTATAAAGTTGAAAACCTAGTCCTCCATGTATGGGCTACAATAGTCCTTGTTGGAATATCTACATAAATAACCATACATAAATATAATCATACTTATGTCGAGCAAGTAACACTTACTCCTCTTAGCTCTCGTCGAAATATTGGAGCGATTTCTCTGTTTTATAGATATCTTGTAGGTAAAGACACTTGCTCTATTCAACTAAAGTCAATTATGCCTCCTGTTAAACAATTCCAACGTAACACCAGAGGAGCAGCAAGTGTTCATTACTACACCGTGGAAATTCCAAGATGATTTAAAACTTGTTATGGAAACTCATTTGTCGTTAGAACTGCTATAGATGTGGAACATGCTTCCATCTAATGTGTTCTAACCTCCCTAGATCCCTCTTCTAATAATGTCCCATACTACAACTTGCATATTCAAAACGAATTTTTTTAGATTCATTTCCAACCTACCTCCTAATTCCCCTCTAGTATCCTACTTTTCTTCCCTTTCCAACTAAAGTTACATATTATGTATACAGGAATCCATTCCTAGCGTTTAGTTAGCGTGTAAAAAAAAATATATATTTATATAAAGCAGAGTATAGTATAATTCTTATGAAAGAAAGGAAGCAAGCTTGATGTGGAAAAGTACATATGTTTTTGATTATTGTCATTCTTTTGATTTCTTTTAATAATGTCCGTTCGTGCGTATACGCTCAATAACTCAAAAAATTCAAACTTGGTATATGGGTGTTTTTTCCTATTTTCCTTTTCTGTTTCTTAAAACTAGGATTAATTCCATTAGTAGTTAAGGTTCTTAAAAAAGTAAAGAAATTTTAAAAAAGTAATAATTAATTAATAATAATAAACAAAAATTATATTTATTATAAGACACTAATGATATTAAAAGTAATATCATAAGTATAACAATTATAATTACAAAACAAATACAATAAAAAAATTTAATAAAGTTTCTTAAATTTTTATAATTTTATTCAAAAATTAAAAACTTGATTTTTCATTATAATTATATCTTATAGCTCGATTAAAGAAAAAAAATTTCTTATATGTAACATTAATTATCAATTTGATTTTATTTAAAATAATTTATTAAAATTAAAATTTTAATTTTTGAAAATAAATTTATTTATTATTCTAATTAAAACAAAAAAAAAAATAATGTAAAAAATATTGCATAAAAAAAACTTAATACCAATTAAATGTATTAAAGGTATGTAAGAAGCAAGTTTAATTTTTGTCTAAAAATTATAACATAATAACCCCACCCTAAAATTACAACGATTCGGTTTGTGATGTTTTGTTCGATATAACATATAACAACCTTCAATTTTTACTCTCTTCTAGGTTTGATGAGAGCGTTATATAGGTATATATATTATATTTTTAAATATGAGTGATTGTGAAAAAATTACAATAACCATGGATGTGAAAAGTTTAAAAAAAAATGGTGTCGCAAGGCCCGATTCTAGGTATATAATACTTTTCTTTACAACTTACCCCTCACAATGCACAACTTTTGTGTTCAAAAATCAATATTAGTTACTTATAACTTTTCTATTATATCATACAATTTTATAACAAAAACAACAACACTTATTTAATTTAATTATTTAAATTTTTAAAATACATTATTGAATTGACTGACTTAAAAACAAAAAATTTAAGTATCAATAAACTAATTTTATATTTAAACGAGGAAGAGTGTGGTAGAATAGACTGTGTCAATTCTGGGATACCGGTATGACCGTAATATAAACATTGTATCATCCGGTTAATTACTTTTGGTAAAATTTCAAACAAAAAGCTTTATTATGTATAAAGTAACGCTAATGTGAAATATGAAGTTGTATTGCAACTACTTGAACCTACTGCAGTACGCCAACCAAATTTTGCAGAAACTTTGGCCATTACATTAAACTATTTTTGGCAAAATTTCGGACATCCAGCTTCATTAGGTGTAGGCTAATGCTCATATAAAAGAAGAAGTTGTATGACAAATACTCGAACCTATGGACCAAAATAGCTGGATTTCAATAGCAATGACGGCTATTGCATAAAAACGAATTTGTGAAAATTTCAAAATCCAGCTCCTTTATTTTATGAGTTATCGTGCGGACGGACGGACATTCATAGCTGAATCGATTTATTTTAGATTCTGATCCGATCCATACACTTGAGTCTATATCTACCCCGCTCCTTAAATGTGCGTCACAAACGTAATGTCAAATTTAGTATACCTTTTAGACTTATAGTCATACGGGTATAAAAAATAAAGACAGACGAAAAAAGCTTTAAACATATACATACAAAAAAAAACTAAAACAGAAAAAAATAATCCTTTTTAAATACATAAATACACTTATGTTCGTATATCAAAAGTATGCCATAAATGGTATAATTTAAATGGTTTACTTGAATTAGTCTACAATTTACATAAGATGCAATTACTGTGAATAATGACATAACCTCACAATATATTGTTTCACTTTTTTTTTTTTGAAAACTGAAATGAATACAGTACACCAGCACAGCACAGCTCCTTCTCATATTTACACTTTAATAATATTTTTAACTTTTATTTTTTTTTTTATTTGTTATAAATTCTTTTAACATAAAACTGTAATATTGGACCATATGAATTTGATAAAACAAAATAAATAACAAAAAAAAAACAATGCAAACTGTTTTATAATAGGCAATTTTATATTACTTGTTGCTGCTGCAAGTCAGATATTATACAATACAAAATGTACAGCACAATATACATTATTATTAAAACAAAAACTTAAGTAAAGTATAAAAAAAAAACTAAAACAAGAAATTGCATAATATTAAAAAACAAAAAAAACTATGTGTACATTTATATATATATATATACTCTTATATATTTATATTAACATATGTATATATAAATGAACGAAAAATTCAAATAAAATAAGTGCATTGCTACAATATTACACTATATATTTGAATACAAAAAAAAAATTTACTATATACAAACTATGTATATACGAGTACCTCTTTGTCTAAAATGGTGCATATATGATTTTGTTAGTATTAATTTTTTCTTAAGTGATGGTTAAATAATTTTTAAAATTGTAAATTCTGTAACTGTTAGTATTTTTGGGTATGATACAGAATGGAAAATAATAAAAAAATTATTTAAAAAAAGATATATAAGAAAGCGAAGTTTTACTATGCTTACGAACATTAGTTCTATGGTTATTAAGTTTGTGAGGCTGTAAAGGAAATTTGGTAGACCTTGAGATTCAAGTGTATGGAACAAATCAGCATCGTAAACTTAGTTGAATTAGGGGAGCGTATCATTTGCCTGTATATCTTGATCATTTGACTATATTTCACTTGCCTGTATTTCATTTGCACATATTTTTCAAAAGCTGAATAATAATATAAGCCTTTTACCGAGTATTTATATTTATTTATATGTGAACTTCTGAGTTAGGGAAATTTTAGAATTGGTAAAAAAGTTTATGACAAATGAAAATACGGTAAAAAAAATACAGGCTCGTGATAGTAATCTTTGATTTAGATACACGTATATAGATTTTGTTCCATTTGTCAGTTGAATCGTGTGACAGCTCAAAAAATAAAAAAACTGCAGTATTCTAAAATTTTCACAAATTCTTTTTTTATACAATAGTCATATTTTTATTATATTGAAGCAAAGTCAGTTTTTTTAACTGCTGCCATACAACTTCGTTTTTTTTATAAGTATAACTCTTTATTAGAAAACCTAAAGCTATGAAATTTTTCTAAATATAGTTAAGAGTTAGAGCCAACACTTATAAGTTATCAAGTGCAATTTAAAAATTTTTTAAAATTTATCAAAGTTGATTTTCTTAAACCGAATAATATTATGATATTCACATTAGGTTGGTGTCGATACCCTATAGAGATGACATAGTTTACTCTACCCTTTTACTTGTTTTATTAACAAAGTTTTTAGCAAAAAAATTAAACAAAAAAATGTCAATAAATACATGATAATAGGGGGGAAGAATTATTATTTAAAAAAAAACATTCAGAAACATAAAAGATATAAAATAAAAAAAAAATTAGGAATGAAAAATGAATAAAATTCGTGATGAACTTTGGATTAAAATGTTTCATTTTTTTTTTTTTGTAAAAACACTCCAAATTCCAATTCAAATCGCAATACAATTACAATTTAATAAGGATTGAAGACATGTCAATTAAAAATTTTAAAAATATTTTGATTTCTTGTAATTTGTTTTTTTTTAAATTTAATTAAATTCTTCTTGAATTTTTAATTGTTTCCACTGTTATAAAATTGATACTAATAATAATTAATTTTTTTTTAGTATATTTAAATATTTGTAATTATTTGTAATAATAAATATAATATTTACAATATTCTTAGATTAAAGGAATTTCAACCAAATATCTTCTTATTATATACTTTTAAATGAACTTGCCTGTGTCTATGGCTTTATTTTTCATTCTGTCAGTTAGTGATACATTTATATTAGAAATCTGACCATAAATTTATAAGAATTGTATGGTTCAGTGGTTAGCAAAGTGGCTTAGGGTGTAAATAGATGTGAGTTCAATTCGATTTGGATAGTTTCTTTAAAAATTTTTAACTTTAAGAACTAAAATACTTCACTTTGATAATATAAAATCATAGACCAAATAAATATATAGACTATCAGTTTTATAGAAAAAAATTTTTGGTTTTTTTTTAAGTTAGTCCGTACATTTTTGGTTCATTAATTTAAAATTTATACAAGTAGGTACTTAAATAAAAAACCAAATTTAAATTGAAATTAAAAAAAAAATTTCACCATGAAGCGAATTTGAACCTACGATGCCAACATTTTATAAAATACGAAACATACAAAAAGTAAAATATGTAACTTATTCATCTTCAAATTTTTAAAATGCAACAAAAATTTATCAGTCGTTTTGTTTACTTAGTTTAGTTTTATACTAAAACACTTTTAAATGCAAAAGATCTACCAGCAATTTTTGGTTAATGAAAATATTCAACATTTTAAGCTTAAAAGTTTTCAAACATTAAAAGAACTGTTTCTTATAACAGCAATTTACTTTTATATTAACACAGTAACAAATTCCCAAGATCTACCTTCAATTTTTTATTTTCTACATTTTAGGGGTCTATTACTACTTTAATAAAAGTATATATTGAAAAAAATATTTTTTTTATTTTATTTTATTTTTTGATTGGTAACTGTTCAATGTGCATTTTGGAACAAGGGAGAAAAATTATGTTCTTATTATTAGAATTGTTCTTAATGATTTCCACACTTTATAATGTGGAAATATAGAATTGTTTCAATGGAAACAATTCTATATTGTAATAGTTTGGTATTGGATTATATGGTATCATATCTGTGAGTTATACTATTAAATTAAATTATTGTATTTTTTCATATTTTTATAATAATGTATTTTTTATTAAAGGTATAAAAGTAAATTAATTATTAGTTATTCCATTAATTTGTACCCTATGGATATTGGTTTGGTAGCTGAATCGATTTTGGAAAACAAATAAGTTTTTTTTTTCACTTCTACTCTGGGAATTAATTAAATGTCGGTAATCTAACCAATTTACCATCGTAATACCACTACTAAAAAATATGTTTCATATTATATAGATTTTACTTTAAATATTTTTAAAAAGTTAGTTTATTTACATTAATTTAAAAAAGAACCGGTTGGAAAATTAATTACAACTAAATTAATTCATAAATATATGAATGATAAGTTATTTTTATTAGAAACAAACACCATTTTAGTATAAAAGTTTATGCAATTCAAAATATGAAATTATTGTATCTACAATTATTATACAAATTTAAAAAAAAAAAAATTGGTTATAAAAATAAAGTAATTTAAAGTTTATACCAACTGAATTGAATTAAATTTATAGATATATAGATATACAATTTTATTATAGCTTCCTATATTAAAAAAAAAAAAAAAACAAAAACAAACATGCAAGTATATTTATACTATTTTTAAACTCATATAAATACAAATGCAAATGTTTTAAACTTTTTTATAATTTTAAACTACCGGTCCGTTTTGTTCTTTTTTTGTATTTTTATTATAAGTTCACTGCTCACCCCTTTATGCACCATCACCCAATAAACCATATTTCGCTAATACCAATTACATTAGTGAACTACCAATAGTAATACTGACTTGATATTTGTTTCTTAAAAAAAAAAATTAAAAAAAAAAAATATTAAAATTTAATAGAAGGTGTTTCTTTCAAGAGGGGAGCTACTGTACAAGATTATTGACATACACAAAATATATTATATCTTTAACTGCGATCATTAATTTATTTGCAATGTCATATTAAACTTTGTTTTAATTGAGGTTTCTTGAAAATGTATGTATATCTTTTATTTTATAGTAGCTTTTTCTAAACAAAACTATAATTAATATCGTACTTATATACTTTAAGTTTTTTAATATATTGATATCTGAAATTTATTAAAAAATTATCGAGGCAAATACTCGTACCATAGTATATGAAACTCTGTAATAAAATAAATGCATCGAATTAATTCTATCATTAAAAAAAGACGATTAACAATATGTTAGAAGTAGGTGTTTTTTACAAGTAAATGACTGCAACTTAAGTAAAAATTCATATACATATATATATTCGAAATTCATAAATTTGCCATTACATTTGTGATGCAGAGATGGAGGGAGGAGTGGGAGATATATATACTCAAGGGTATGGATCGGATCAAAATCGATTCAGCTATGTATGTCCGTCTGTTTGTTCGTCCACACAGTAATTCTAAAAATAGTTAAGTGGAATGGCCAGAGTTTGTGCAAAATTAGGTCTTCTTTCATATGAGCTTTACTCTACCTGGATGATATAATATTTATATTACGGTCATACGAGTATCCGAGAGTTGACAAAGTCTACTCTACTACACTCTTCCTCCTAGTAAATATTTTTGAAACTTATTATATCGTTTTTTCGTAAATGTTAATATATATAACTAATGATTAATTAAATATTGAAATTAACTTTAATACGTATTATAGGTATATAGTAAAATAATTAATAAAAATAATTAATTTAATTTTCATAATTTATTTTTATTTACCCGTTTTTGCCTTTTTTTTTTAACAAAGTTGAAATAATTTTAAATAAAAAATGTATCTTTGATAAAATGTATTAGGAATTTCTGAAGAATTTGAGTTTTTAGGAAAATATATTGTTCCAAACTCTAATTTTAGTTTTTAAATAGTAACCAAATGTTAAATGTAAGAATATCTAATCAGATGCATACTAATTTTAATATTAATAATGAATTCTGATTCAAAACAAATAATTTTCTGTGTTTCTATTTTACTTAATAAAATATATATATGTAAATATTTATATTTATATATATATATATAACAGATTTGCGAATTTTCGCTTATTTATTTTGTGTAGATATTGTGTTTAACTAGAGTTTTATGTCTATAGCTATAGAATTATTTAAAAAAGAAATCCGAGCTGAATTACAAAATTCAATTAAATGCAAATTGTCTTTTGTAGTTAGTTTTAATTTATTTGAATAAGTTTCTAATATTTTTTTTTAATTTATATTTCGTACTTGTACAATAACATTAATTATGTTAAATTTTTTTTATATTTTTTTTTTTGGAATTTTTTTTTTTATAATCGTTATTACTAAAAATTCAATTAAGAATTTAGAACACCATTACATATATTATAATTTATTACCAATCTTATATTTGATGGCACTTGAATTTTATTCATGTTAACATATATTATATGTGTATATATATGAGATACTAATAATTAATTATTATTGAAATATAAAATATAAATTAACTGGAACTGTTTTGGGAAATAATTCATTATGGGTTTTTCATTTGTATATAGTTCGAAATTTATTCGAAAATTTATATATATGTATAGAATTTTAGTGTTCTTTAAAAATATAAACTAATATAAAAATTGAACCAAGGGTAATGGTAATTTCGTATAAGAAATAAGCAATTTTACGGAAAAATGTATGCTACATATAAATTTAATTTTTTTTTTATTTAAACGGCTTGAAATCGACCCAGCCACCATTCGCCCATTGAGTTCAAGTTAATGGCTTCTTTTAATAGTGTTTAAGTTTAATATTTTAAAATAAATTTTGCATTATTAATATAAAAAATTTATTTCAGAATATTATTTTAAAATATTATTTAGTCAGAGATTATCTTGATCGAATTCCCGAGATAGGGCAATAGCGTAATTGTGACAACAAATTTGAATTAAATAATATAACTCACAGATATTGATATACATACCTTATAATCCAATATAAAACTATTACAATATTATAACCAATAAAATTATATCTATTGAAAATCTTAGACGTTTCTACATGTAATAAGGCCTTGTATTGTTCAATTCTATAAACATGAATATAATATGATCCCGTGTTCCATTATGTTCCTAATATCCTTGATATAGAAAAGCTTAGCACTTGAATAAAAAAATGAATATTATTAGACAATTCCTAAAATTAGGTTATTAAAGTTAGATACTACATCAAATTCCAAATTTTTTGTATAAAAAAAAATTAAATTTAAAAAATTATACACTTAAAATAAAATTTTATCAAGTTTTGGATTATATTGTTATTTAATTTAATAATAATAATAAAATTTAAAAATATAAAATTAAATAATTATTTCTTAATCAATGATCATCGCTTAACCAGTTTATTAAAAAAACAATAATTAATTTCAAATTTCTAAGTTACCATATTTAGAAGAACGTTTTAAATATTTTTATTGTAAGATTAATTATACTTTTATTATTTGTAAAATATATTATATATGTAAAAAATTTGCAATAAAAACGATCAAATGTATATAAAATCATTTTAAAAAAAAATTTAAATCTTATATAAAAAGTAGGAAGTTTAAGATTACGAAATGTAGATATTTCAGGAAATAATTTAAAATATTGTGAAAATTTAAAAAAAAAAAAAAAAAACAATTTTAACAAAAAAAATATAATAAAATAAAATGGCAATTTGGTAATTTTAAATTTTGATATAATTTATATCAAAATATAAAATTAAAAATGTGCTTACTAACATAATTTTAATTGCATAACTAAAATTATACGCTACTATATAAATTTATATATTATCAATTAATACGATAATTTTAATTACATCCGTTATAATTTATAGTTTTAATTTAACATTTTTTTGAAATTATTTACTGAAAATTTTCAAAATTTAATAAAAACATTTTTTTTTCATATTATAAGTATTTTTAAAATTGTAATTAACTAATAAGCATTTGATATTCCTAAAGGTTTTGTTTTTTTAAATATGTAACATAAGATCATAATTTTCTTCATACAAATTCATAAAATTATAAAAGTTAAAGGACGCTTTTATTTAGGTTTAACAATGAAACATTATTTATTTTTGTATTTATTGTAATTAATATTGCATTTACAGGTTGCTTTAAATATAAATAAATGGCCTCGTAATATATGTATAACACTTATCATATATATATATATATATATATTAATATTATTGCAAACTTTAAAGTTTAATTAAAGAAAACAAAAAAAAAAAAAAACAAAAAAAAAAAAAGAAAAGAAATTAAAACGATGAAAAAGCTTAAACTATAATAATAATTATGAAAATATATGTTATAGTCAGTTAATTTTTAACGGTATTTTAATTTTCTGTCTTGAGACAAAACTTGATATATATACATAATTGTATATTTACTGACGTTTTATAATTTTACGTTAAGTGTATTGGTATGAAATGATATTATGTCATATCTGGTTAATTTAAATTTCTGGTTTATTTTTTTTTTAAATTACAATTTGTTTAAACTTACTTTTACACACATACACACACACACGCATACACAAAAAAAATAACAACAGAATTGTAGGAAAAATCTCCTCAAATAAACAAGTTTTATAATAAATGCATACTTTTAGGTAAGAATTTCAAATTAATACTTTTCATTGCTTGCTTCGATTATTCAAATATGTTTTGTATTAATTTTGTTTAGAATTCTTTAAATTTGCTTTATATAAAATTAATTAATTTATATTAATCTATTTATTTTAATTTACTGCTTTTCAGAACGCTAATAATTTTTGTATAAATCTATGTAATAAATATTTTATTAGATATTAGATTTTTTAATATAGAAATTTGCTAGAAATCTCAATTTTTATGTAACTTAATATTGTCATGAATTGAGTAAAAATTTGAAAATTAAATAAAATAAAAATGAAAAAAAAAGTATTAAGACAGAATTAAGTTGTATAGCAATTCGTAAATTGCATTTATGCGTTATATACTTTTAATTTTTATTTACATTTAATTCAACAGGAGAGCTGGTGTGCCAATACAATCTGTATAACTTTAGTCTTGGATTATATATATATATAAAAAAAAATGAAATGTATTTATATATGTATGTGTTATGTAGTCATTCATTAAATATTATTTTAAAATCATAACATAATATATATATATATATATGATATTTCTGTTCAAATATAAATATATGTAATATTTTTCTATAAACTATTAATGTAAAACTTATTAATGACCTTTATGAGGTTTTCTGTTATTATATGGAATTTAAGTATACAATTAATTTAATATTGCGTGGAAGGGTAGTATACCATATACATGGTAATATACATGACTAAAGAAATACACTATAAATGTAGACAGGTGTTGTTAAAATTTTAATTTAACCTTTTTTTTTTTTTTTTTAATTTAAACTTGAAATTTACACAATTTCTTTTTTTTTTTTTTTTCAAAATAAACCTTATAAATTTTATTTATACATATTTATACATACTTATATATTCAAAAGGTAATATTAACGTATATATACTGAATTCAATTACATTTACCATATTTGTACAATATTGAAAAAAAAAACCCATTAAGGTTGAGTATTTACTTACATGTAATTGAAATAATTTTCAATTAAATTAAGTTTAATAATAAAATTATTATACAATTTTGCGTTATAAGAACATTGTAAGCTTAAGAAATTCAATTTTTATTACAAAAATAGTGTTAAAGTATAATAAAATTTTAAATATAAGTATATTTAAAAAAACCGAGGAAGAGTGTAGTAGAGTAGACTGTGTCAACTCTGGGATACCCGTATGACCGTAACATATACATTATATCATCCGGGTAGAGTAGTGCTCATATGAAAGAAGAAGTTGTATGGCAGCTAATCGAACACACTGCAGTAGACCAACTAAATTTTGCAGAAACTTTGGCCATAAAACTAAACCATTTTTTGCAAAATTTCAGACAACCAGCTTTATTAGGTGGAGAGTAATGCTCATATAAAATTAGAAGTTGTATGGCAGCTACTCGAACCCACTGCAGCAGACCAACCAAATTTTGCAGAAACTTTGGCCATAAAACTAAACCATTTTTTGCAAAATTTCAGACACGCAGCTGTAATAGGTACAGAAAAATACTCATATAAAAAAAGAATTTGTATGGCAGCTACCCGAACCCATGGACCAAAATGGCTGGATTTAAATAGCGATGACGGCTATTGCAAAACAAAGGAAATTGCGAAAATTTCAAGATCCTAGCTCTTTTAGTTTTTGAGTCATCATGCGGACGGACGGACATACATAGCTAAATCACTTTATTTTTCGATTCTGATCCGATCCATACACTTGAGTCTACATCTACCCCCCTCTTTCTCTGCGTCACAAACGTAATGGCAAATTTATTATACCCTTTGACTATATAGTCATACGGGTATAAAAAGGAACACTAAAACAAAACAATAGAAATAATATGAGTAAGATGTTATATTCGAGGTTTTTTCAAAAAAAATTTTTGCAAAACACCACTTCTAAGTTAATTACTAATCGATTGAAATTATTCTTCTTTATTGTTAAAATTAATAAAAAAGACTTTGATTTGCTGTTTTTGTTAAACACTTTTTGAAAACATAATTTCCAAAATTTTGTGAAGATCAAGAAAGAAAACTTAAAACGAAGATTTAAAAAGAATTGCATAATATCAACGCAGTAGTTTTGAGATGCGTTTTAAAAATCTAAATTTATTTTTAATATGTAATGATTTTTATAACTCTTCATAAAAGCGTATATGCTTCGTACTTAAATGACCTTCAAAAGATTTTTTATTTTTTTTTTTGAATTTTAACTGAAAACAAAGATAATTACAAAAAAAAAAAAAAAATATAATCAGGCTAAAAATATAAAACTTATGTCCATTCATGTAAAACGCGCTTGTTATAAACTTATATCTTTATCGCGTTTTTTTTTTATTTATAAGTTTTTTAAGTTAACCATGCGTTCCAAATTATTTTAATTTAAATGTGATTTTTTTTTTTTTTAATTTTCATTTTAATTTAAAATGGTACGTTCATGGTACATTTTTGATTGAATTTTATAGTGTTGTAAATGGCTACCACACGTTAAAAAAAAATAAATAAATAAGTTAAAAAAAATTGCAAAGAAAATATATGAATTTTATATAGAAACGGCACTATATATTTCCTCATACGTACCACTTGAGTGATTTTTTTAGTTTGATTTTCTTTTTTCTTTTTTTTTGGGGAAAAGCGTTTTTTCCACTAACGAAATTTTATAGTTTAAATTATAAATTAATGTGTATATAGAAAATTTTCTATATACTTGTTAAAAAATTATATACAGTAATATTTCGATAATCCGAATAATTAATTGCATACCCCTATTCGGATTAACGTGAAATTTGGATTGATGGATACCAGTCTAGCAAGTATAGCTGTGGCCCAAAAACTCTCTAAAATTAATAATTAGCATTATTATACCATAATAAACGGCTAATTGTTTCCACTAACTCCTTGCTTTGCGACGACCAATATTTTAACTTTGTTATAAAGAGTTAAAGTTCTGTGTGCTCTTTTTTGTGCAATATTTCAAACAAAAATTTATAGTTTTTACTTTTGTACATTCTGATACTTACTTTTTTATTAAAACTTCTACACAACACATACATACAACAGAAATCTAACTGTTTATAATTATTTTTTAGAAATATTCCTACGAAAACATAAAAACAATAATCATATTGCAATTTTGAGCATAATTCGGATTATAGAATCTCCAAGTTGCAATTAATTCGGATTGTACTATGGTTAGCGCTTTGTAAACTGCCATTTTGATTATTGGATATTCGGATTATAGGGGTTTCGGATTATCGAAATATTACTGTATATGTAAATAAAAATTGAGTTAAATTTTTGTAACATTTTATTTGAAATTAACAACGTTTTAAGATGAAAATTTAAATATTTTAAATTATTAATCTTAATTTTTTTCGGTATATTAATATCTAATATTGGATAATATGTAGATATTTTAATATTTTTTTTTTTATTCGTTTTCCACTCCTTTAAGGAGTATAGGGCATTCTCCAAGTTTATTTTTAAACTAGGCTTCAGTTTCTTTAATCATAATATTCACTAAGCCGTTGATTACTCGACTGTAGCTATATATTTTTATTAATATCTTATTTTAAATAACGATATAAACTATTACGATATAATTATACAATTTTACGATATTTTTTTATTAAATATGATTTGACCGGGGTTTGAACCCGAGAACTTCCACATGAAAGGCGGCGTCTTTACCACTATGCCATTGGTCAGATAGATATTTTAATATATATACTAGTTTTTAATTAAAAACCAATGAAAAGTAAAAATATTTAATAAATTTCCATCTTTTCTTATATACAAATTAAGGATTGGGTCTAAAATAAATCTCGGTTTAGTAAAAACCCGCTTTCAGAAAATCTGGTTTAGAAAAACTTAGTTTTAAGAAATCCCAATTTTTGAAAATCTCTTTTTATCTATAGATAAAGCTAATCATTCTGAATTTGTATGCAACTCTGAAAATTTTAAAAACAAAATTTATTTAAAAAAAAGAAAAAAACTAGATTTTCTATGAACCAGATGGAAGGCTCCCAAAAGTAAAGGGCTTAAAACATAAAATACTCAAAAATTAATTCGAAATATTATTGAAGTTCCTTTATTTATATTATAAAATTTGAAAAAAATTATTTGTACTGATCAACTTTTGAGAATATTTTTGAAAAGTATAGTTAAAAAGATTTGAATTGATATTTTTTAACATAATTTTGAAACATTAATTTATTGTTTGAATATAAAATCATACTTTTAAAATAAATACGTACCTTTAGTCGGTTAATCATATTTTAATGATCGGTTTAACAAATATGACAGAAAGTTTTTAGAAGTGTTTATTCCTTTCCTGTTATACTATACCGGACTTTTCAGCAGGCTTTTAGTATTTCATTGACAAAATTTTGATTAAACTTTAATTGATTCTTATAACTTATAGAAAATTTTACGAAAATCTCCTGTGAGTTATAAAATCATAATTAAAAATTTTTCATTAAATTGTTTAACTTTATTTAAATATAAGAGAGCTTTGTATATTTTGCAAAATATAAATTAGAAATACTTACACTTGATTCAAAGTCCTTTATTATTCAAAAATTAAATTCCATTGACTTCTACCTCATAAAAATAAGGGTTGGAAAAAATATTTGCTCCTTCCCTTCTTTCATCTTCCTTAATTACTGTTTAACTGTAGTATAAGAATGATAGAATTCTAAATTACATTTCAAGAATTCAATATTAATTTAATATTTTTTTTCTATTTTAAATTCTTAATTTTTTTAGTTTATTTAATTTTTTTTGTCAAAATTAACATTTTAATTTAACTACTGAAATTAAATAAATAAATCATACAATTTAGTTTAGAAACTGTATTTAGCTGTTCAAATATTATTAAATTTTTTTTTTTATTCAATTATTCTCATTAAATAACAACTTTATAATTTAACATTTCACCTACCTACCATCACCATTAAATTCTTCATTAAAATATACATCGGTTGTATATTTCCATTGACCATTACCACTATACATTATACTTAGTATAAAGAAACTCAATAAAAAAAAAATGCAAAATAAAAGAAAATCAAAGAAAAATCAAGAAAAATTACAACGTAAAATTAAAAGAGCAGAAAGACAACAGCAAAAAAAAAAAACTATAAGCAAAAAATTAAAATAAATTAAACAACAAAAAAGAATTTGAAAATAAGAAAGAGATGAAAAATTTTTACCATTTGGGTATATATAGTGGAATATGGTCGGGAATTAAATCAGTACCAACATTGGTCTCCTCGTATTTAGATTAACTCTTTATTTTAATTTTAATTAAAACTTTGTGATAATTTAGAAAAAAATCCAATAAACAACAGCTCAACAATGCGAATGGTAAAAAAAAAAATTAAAAATTAATAAAAAAAAAAAATGAATATTAAAGAAATATAAAATTTAAAAAAAAAATCTTAAAAAAAACATATTTTGAGAAAGATTATTTTCTAAAAATATAAAGTGATTTTTAAAACAAATCTTATTAATTTCAATTAATAATTAATAAAATTTTGAAGTAATTTTACTAAAATTCAAAAACATAAAATGTATTCCGAAAAAAATTCGGAATTTTATTTTTTCAATAATTTTTCAAAAATAGTGATGAAATTTTTTAAAATTTCAAAATTATTTTATAAAATTTGAAATTCAAGGAATAGAATAAATTAAGAAAATGTGCATTTTTAAATTTCATATTAAATAAAAATTTAAAAGAAAAAATTCGGAATAAACTCCGAAAAAAAAAATAATTTATTATAGAAGAGAATATTTAAAAAATCTAAACTGGAATAACTTTAAAAATGGATTTAATTAAAAGAAGGAAATGCATTATTTGTAAAATATTAATTATATTAAAAGTGAAATTAATTCAGTAATTAAAAAAAAAAAAACATTTTATAAAGATAAAAGTAAAAGAAAAATAGAATATTAATGAAAATGCATCACACTCTACTACTTTACATATTAAAATATTAAAAATATAAGAAAATTTTTTTAAAGAGAAAAGGAAAAACTTAACAGAAAAGAAAATAAAATATGAAGATAATTAATTATTAACATGAAATATTGCATAATAAATAAAAAATGAAAGTGTTTTTTGTTAAAATTTTTGATATTTTGTGATCCGTTGATTTGGAACTTATTACCCGAAAGTAGCATAATTAGTGCTTTAATTTATAGTTTTTCACTTTTTTAATTTGATTTTATTCGATTAAAAAAATTAATTAGTTTACACTTAAATGATTCTTAAAAGATGCTTTAATTAATTTTCTATTAAAATTATTCGCTGTTCCTCAATTAAAGTATTTTTTTAAATCAATTTTTATATGAACTTTGAATGTAATTAATAATAAATTAAATAATTTCTAAAAATTTATTATTTCATTCGAATTTTAAATGCTATTTAAATTTCTTGGCATATTTTATTTTTAAATCCAGATTTATAATAAAAAAATATTTAATTTATATTATTTTTTATTAGCTTTGAAGAAATTAACAAAAACAAAAATTACTTTTTTTCAATAGTTTATTCTTCCATATGCCGCTTTATGCGCATTATTATTAACATCATGTTTAGCTGAAGAAGAAAAGAAAGTAGAGGAAAAAGCTGTTGCCCCAACTGAAAATAAAGCTGCTGACGCTGAATCAACAAATAAAGAAAAACGTGGTTTACATCATTCATTCGGTGATTGGGATTCTCATGGTCATCATGGTCATCATGAACATCATGAACATATTAAAACTATAACAATTGAAAAGAAAATTCCAGTACCATATACAGTAGAAAAACATGTACCATATACTGTTGAAAAGAAGGTACCATATGAAGTTAAAGTATCAGTACCACAACCCTATGAAGTTATTAAAAAAGTACCAGTACATTATAAAGAATATGTAAAAGTACCAGTACATGTACCAAAACCATACGAAGTTATTAAAAAAGTTCCATATGAAGTAAAAGTACCTGTTGATAAACCATATGAAGTTAAAGTACATGTTCCACAACCCTATGAAGTTATTAAAAAAATCCCATATGAAGTTAAAGTACCTGTACCACAACCCTATGAAGTTATCAAAAAAGTACCATATGAAGTAAAAGTTGAAGTACCAGTACCAAAACCATATGAAGTTATCAAAAAAGTACCAGTTGAAGTAAGTTGAAATTTTTTTTGGAAATAAATTTTTCAAAACAAATAAATAAAATTATATATATATAAATTTTATTAATCTTTATTAATTCATTTTTGCATTTGTATTTTTTTTGTATGTATAGGTAAAAGTACCAGTCGATAAACCATACAAAGTTTATGTTGATAAGCCATACCCAGTTGAAGTTGAAAAACCATATCCAGTTGTTGTTGAAAAGAAAGTACCATATGAAGTAAAAGTACCAGTTGATAAACCATATAAAGTATATGTTGAAAAACCATATCCAGTACATGTTAAAGTACCAGTACCTCAACCATACATTGTTGAAAAGAAAGTACCATATACTGTTGAAAAACCAGTACCATATGAAGTTAAAGTACCAATTGATAAGCCATATCCAGTTTATTCAGAAGTTAAGGTGCCAGTACACAAAGAAATTCCAGTTCCAGAAAAATATCATGTTGAAGTACCACATTTCCATAAGGAAGAACATCATGAACATCATTATGAACATCATGATCATCATGATCATCATGATCATCATGGACATTATTAGGAAACAAAAACATAATATAAGAAACAACAAACTGAAAAAAAAAAAATTTTAAAGATAAATTTTTTTAATAAGTTTTTTAACGAACATTTTATAAAAAACAAAAAAAAAAAAACCAGCAAAAATTTTACAAAAACAAAAAAAAAAAAAATCAAAACATCAATCATCAGTATTTTGTGGGGGGAAGAAACTGTTTTTTAAAAATACGTAACAAAAAACAAACATCTTTTTTTAAAAAAAAAAAAAAAACCAAATGAAAACGTATTTAAACTAACGAATATTTATTTAAGAGCTTGTCCTTTACTAAAAAAGCATTGTTTAAAATTGAGTTGAAGAGTGATTTTTTTTCTTAGATTTCTATTTTATTTTTATTCTAAATACGATTTTTTTTTTTTTTAATATTTTACGAAACAATATTCAATTCAACAGTCTAAATAATTTTTTAAATCAAAAGCTATTTATAGAATAAAGAAACTGTTACCTTATACTTGTTGTTTTCAAAAGTTCCGTTTTTTTAATTTCCGAAGTATGAAAACATCGTCCAAATCGTAAATATTTTCTTTATTGAAAAATTTCTTTTAAAAAAAAATTTAAAAAAAAAAAAAATCCGATTGTACTAAAAAAAATCCAATTGTACTAAAATTCTAATAATGAATCTAAATTTTTATTAAATTATGAAAAGATTGTAACATGATAAAAGTTTTAAATAAAAAAAAGTAAAAAATAATTACAATATTAAATGAGATTAAAAATCACTCAAGAAACAAACTTTTAAAAAAAAAATTAAAATTAAAATTTGTAAGAAGTAAAGTGATCATATTTTTGTAAAAAAAAAAGATAAAAAACAAATTTTTATTTTTTTTTTTTTTTTTATTACGAGCCAAATGTGTTATAATTTTATTATTAATTTTTTTTTTTTAAATTCTATCTATAATAATATAGGAAACAATTTTTTATTTTATAAAAAAAAATCAATACTATCTTTTATTTATTTTATTGTTGACATTTTTCAGGAAATTCTATTCATACCAATATTTTGTCTAATATTTTTGCCTATGTAACCATCGCATTTATAAATTTTGAAAAAAATTCAAATTATATTCGAATACTTTTACAATTACAATTACTTTTACAATTACAATTATGTACTTTCAATTTTGCATATAAAATTCAAATAATAGAAAGAAAGAATTAAGAGAATTAATTAATTATAAATTTAAATATTTTTATTACCATTTATTTCTAAATTACAATTTTTAATCATTTTCAAACTAATTTCTAATTTATGATTCTATTGATTCTATATATAATCATTAATAACACTAATAAAAATAAAGCCATAGACACAGGCAAGTTCAATTAAAAGTATATAATAATAATAACTTCAGTTACAATAAGTATTTACAATCAAATTAAAATTGTAACTGACTGAGTAACATAAGCATATTTATATTATATTAAACTCCAAAAAAATATCAACACTTAAGAAATTTATAAATTGCAATAAAAAATAAATGTTAAAATAAATGTATACAAATATAGAAGCAAAGAAATAAAAAAATTGAAAAACAACAACAACAACAACTGAATATGTTGCATTACATAATCTTGTAATATAAGAAAATTTTTAATAAAACAAAAATAAAAGATTTTCCGTATAAGCAATATAATACAAACTAACCTGTTTATGTTTTTTTTTATTGTTGACAGTATTTTATTACTATTATGCTCTACCCATATATACCTACCTACTATTATTGTTAAATTGTTATTAATTACAAATTTAAAAAAAAATCTGTAAGTTGTGTGTTAATTTAAATATGAAATAATTATGAATAGGTTTTTTTTTTTTTTTGTATTTTATTTATTTTTAAAAATTATTATGAAATTTTTTATGTTAACAAATAATTGGAGCAAAACATTATTACATAAGTATATACTATATAAATTTATATATATATAATATATAGAAAACCATTTACTCAAATGAAATTGAAAAACATATTAATATATAGTGGTTTTTTGATATCTTTTTGAAGGAAAATCCAATTTGAAAAGATTAAAAAGTAGGTAATATACTTAGAGTAGGTAATTATAATTAATGATTAATATATGATATATATATACAGTGAAAGCTCTCTTAGCCGGACGTTCTTGTATACGGACATCTCTTTAAGACGGACAGTTTTTTCAAACCCAACTCCTTTTTTTAAATTTTTCATACAAAACAAAAGATTGTGAACCGGACACTCTAATAACCGGACGCGGACACTTAAATCATTCTTTAAATTTCAAAAAAATCTCCCGTAAACGGACACTTGTAATTTATGAGCAAGCTTTTTTTATTTAATGTGAGTAATATGGTGTTGGATGTAATTTTGTATTATAATTTACTATTATATTATATTTAATTAAAGAATCTAATACATACATAATTGGATTTGAATAATATTATGTATGCCTAATACATAGAGGTACTTTTTATTGCTTATTTTTTAAAACGTTCTGAGCAATGAAGAGAGTATGTATTAGTAATCAGATGCAAACTCGCTCTCTTATGAATCAAAATTTTTTACATTTTTTAAAAATAATACGTATTAGGTTTATTACGCATACGTATTAGGTAAAGTCCACCAGTTCTTGAAGAATTGGAAATTAAAACCTACAATGAAGTCTGAAAAACTATTGATAGTTTAAAAAAATTTAAAGAGGATCTTACAGCATTCCAGTTTATAAAAAACTTAGAAACACATTTCAAAAATAATGTTTTAAAAATTGACCAGGAAAAAATACAAAGTTTTCAAATTTTTCAAAAGACTAATTCTTAAACTTTGAAATGGAAGTAGTATGTAATTTAACCAAATAATGTTTATCTGTATTGAATTTATTGAATTTTGGTTTATTTTTTTGTAGTAATTTTATTTAAAATTTATTTTCTTTTGTTATTTAGTTTTTATGTTGTTTTACCATTATAATTTTACCCTTGAAAAAACGTTATTAAAAAAATGAATAAAGAATTTAAGAAAAGTTATAAAAATTTTTTTTCTATTAACCGGACAGTTCCCATAAGCGGACGAAAATTTTAGAACCGTGAGTGTCCGTTTATGAGAGCTTTCACTGTATATATATTCTACAGTTATACTAATGATTTTAACATCAAATATGAATTAAAACCGTACACTTGTATATCGCAATATATGTATGAAGGTTGGTTTCATTAAAACTTGGGTTTAGAAATAGTTTCTAATATTTGTATAAAAAAAAAATAAAAATAAAAATATAAAAAATGTTATATTTTATCATGTATCATTTGTAACAAATTACAGTAATGAATCACTGTATGAACAAAATAAAAGAAAAAATAAAAAATGATGTGATGATAAAAAAAAACACAGATATGTGTAAATAGTTTATTTTCGATTTTATTTTTACTTTCACTATTCTCGATGTTTGGAATTAAAAATGAGGGATCATAATCATCATCAATATCATCATCAACATCAATATTGTCATAACATGATTAAAATATATATTTTGTATTTTTCTTAACAATTTTTGCAAAAAATTTATTTCATATGATGTTCATGTCGTGAAGATTTTTTTTTTAATTTAATTTGTTTTTGTTTTTGTTTTTTTTTTTTTTACACATTTTTTTTGTTTAATTTTTTTTTGCTGTTATTATTTAATTTTATTTTATGTTATTACGATTTTACAGTATACACAGTTCAAATGATTGCAAACTAATAGTTCAAGTTTATATTTTGATTGTTTAATCCTTCACTTAATACGGTGGAAAATTTTTTTAAAATTTGTATTTAAATTGTTGTTTTTTAATGTACCTATAGTAATTTTTTAATTTTTTAAGAGATGAGATTAACTATACCATACATACTATAATAATTTTAAATATTTGTAGAAGTGAATTAAATATCTCCAATTAAGGCAAGGTTTTTTAACTATCTATAAGATAGTTTTACATATATAAGTAATTTAAACTTATTACATTCGAAGGAGCAAGCACTGCTGCAGTTATACATGACACCATGTGGCTATGCACCCAGCAAACTTGAGAAGAAGCAACCAAGAATCTGAGGCAAGCAGCTACGAATATTCTGGGAACCAACCAAAATATTAAAAAGCCATGGACCTTAAAACAAACATGGGACCTAATCAAACAGAGGCTGCATCTCAAGAAACTAGTAAACACGAATAGCTCGGCCGAAATTTGTAAAAAGAGCAGTAAGAACAGACAAAAGGAAGCATCTTGGTAGGATTTCTAGGGAAGCTGAAACTGCAGCAAATAAATACGATTTGAGGGCAGTCTATAACACCATCAATAAGTTCACAAATCGACATGAAGAGTCAACCAGAAGTTGAAAGGGAGGGCTAATAAGAAATGTTAATGAGCAGACTCAACGATGGAAGGAGACATGGATAACTAAAACAATTCCTACAGTGTGGAAGAAAGGTTTAATAGTTAAGATCCCAAAGAAAGGAAACCACTCTGACTGCAACAATTGGAGAGGTATCACACTATTCAACCCATCTATAAAATACTAACCGAGATAATACAACATAGACTCCAAGATACAATGCAGAACATGCTCAGAGATGAATAAGCTAGTTTTCGACCAAACAGAAGCTGCCTAGACCAAGCAAACACCTTCAGAATAATTGTGAAATAATCAGATGAATGGAGATCACTGCTATATCAAATATTTGTCGATTTCCAGAAAGCATTCGACTCCATCCATAGCGATGCAACATGGAGAGAACTTGAGAATAGAAATGTACCCAGGAAAATAATTAACATTATCAAGAACATGTAAGTCAACTCTGAACTATACATTTACAACTGAGCTGGTGTTAAACAAGGATGCCCCCTCTCTTCACTACCGTTCACCATTGTACTAGATGATATCATGAAAGAAATAAGTTGCACTGAAGGAGGCATAAATTGGTCAGATGATAAAAATCTAGAAGATCTTGACTTCGCAGATGACATCTGTCTACTATCACTTACTTTACTTACTTTATCGGCATAACAAAATATTATTTTTGAGCCGAGTCCAAAGCCTTCCTCCATTGGCTTCTGTCTTGTCTTTTCTACTATCACACAACCAAGAAAATGCTCAGCCTAAACTGAACCAATGCAGCAAATAGCGGAACCAGTGGATTAGAAATAAACATTAACAAAACCAAAGTAATGTACATACACCTTTTAAATAATAATGCAATAAAGTTAGATGGCCGCAATATAATATGTACAACAAACTTCTGTTATCTGTGTAGTATCATCATGTCAATAAGCGGAACCAATAAAGATATACAAAACAGAATCGATAAAGCCCGAACAGCCTTCGGAAGGCTTCGCGTCATATGTAATAGTTCGCAAATATCAAAACGAACATCATAACAAGAATGGCGCTATGCTGGAGCCCTCAAGGTGGGTCCAAAAGACGAGGAAGACCCAGAACAACATGAAAAAGAACAGTTCTTGAGGAAATAAATAGGTGCGAAATCTCCTGGAATGAAATTGAAGAAACACTAGAAACAAAGAAGAATGAAGACTTCAAGTTGAAGCCCTAGCTCCCTAGTGAAGTAACAGGAAAAAATTACATTTGTACAATATTCTTTAAAACACTATAATTTTTGCATTTAACATTAGGTAGGTATTTGATATAATAATTAATTAAATAAATAATTAAATACCTACCTAAATTAATATAGTTATTAATTAAATGAATAATAATTATTTAAAACTTTTTTATTGATTTGATAGCTATAGGAGGGTGTTATAATTTACATATAGGATCCTAATTTATATAACAATAATTGTACTCTTTGACCCTACTACACATATGACCCGTTTGTTATACTGATATAATAGGTAAGTAAAGTTTTTTCAATATACATACTCCTCAATGTCTTAAAATTCCACACCATTTTCTGGAGTATTTTGCGGTCTAACATAATGATTTCTAATCAATTTTATTAAAAAATTCTCAAATCTTAACCGACTGTAGTTTATTTTATTTATTTTTTTTCATATTAATATTGCATATCAAAACTGTATTTATTAAATACATATTTGCTATTCAAGTATATGTTTTTTGCATAGTTATAGGCGTAAATAATGAACGAATATCAATGTTTTTTTTTTTTTTTTTGTATTAAACTTTTATTATTGCCTTTATTACATTCTTATTTTAACTTAGCCTATAAAAAGTTTATAAAAATTGACTTATTAGTAATTATTAACAATTTATTAACATTTAAATTAATATTTAATTTTTACGTTAATTTATTTTCTAATTTTAATTTTAATTTTCTTATTAGTTAGTGTAAAAACTCTATTTATTCCATTTTTTATGTAATATTGTAAAAAATTATGGCGAAAAAAAAATCAATATTAAATCTTACTTATTATTAAAAAACAACCTAACCACGAATATCAATGTTTCATTCTAAGCTGTTTAATTTTTGTTTCAAATTTTTAATTCAAAAGTAATTGCATATGTGTAGGATGATTATAATTTTAAAATTAATGCAATTTATTTTCAATTAAGAGATCGTTTTTTATTTTAACTTTTTATTTTTATTTTATTTTATTTTATTTTACATTAGAAAAAAGCCTTACAAAACTAATTTTCAAGTTTTGAAAAACTACGTAGTTTTTCGTAGTATTTAGTTATGCTATGCTATTGGTGTGAAATATCTTAGCATTATAGGCACAGTAAAATTTTTTTTTTTGTAAAGGAATTGCTTCTGCTATGGTATGCTGCGATCATTTCAAAAAGAAAAAGGCATTAAAAGCTTTTCATATATTTTTTTAAATAGCAATTGTCAAACGAAAATTTTTGCTGAGTAGCAGATAAAAAATCATTATATTTGTAGTGTTTATATTTTAGTATATTTTATAGAGTGTGATTTGATTTAATTTTTGTTTTGATGTTTTATTTTTTATGCACCTTTTCAGCAATTTAGTTTTCAGTAAAAGCTTTTTCTTACTTTGCTTATAAATTTGATTATTGTAAGGTGCTAAAAATAAAATAATAGCTATGGCTTTCATTGGCTTTTATAGTAGCAGCATAGCATAGCAAAAACACTTATTTCATTGCTATTGCTGCTTTAAATATAGCATTTTAAACCCTGTTTTAAATTAAAGTATCTTACAACTAAATCTTAAACCTGTGGTTCCTTTTTTTAGTTTGAAAATCTTCTTTATTATTTTTCTTTTTTTCTTTAGTCTTAAAACTAAATCTAAAACTTACCCTAAACCATCAAACCTAACTTATCAAACCTATGCTAATGTTAGATTTAATATCTATTTATTATGTTTGATTATTTAACAACGAAATGTAACTATTTTGAATTTTTTTATCGCTTTCTGGGAATAACATGATCTGGGAATAATGTTCGGGTGCTATAGGTATATCCCGTTTTTAAGGTATTTTTAATATACTCATCATTATGGTAAAATATATGGGATATAAGGCCATTTTCTTTTGTATTGAGCGATCTTTCAAAGTGATTTCGAATTAATTTTATTAAAAAATTATCGAGTCTTACAATATTTGCTTTACGGTACATTTAGCATTTATTGGAATAAAAATGTTTGTAATCCGTTTCAGATTTCCTATGTAGATTTACGCAGGCTCTTATAGCATTCAAATTTTCTTAATTTCACCATTAGACTTGCACTTATGTTGAACCAAATGGGTCCAGCATGTGATGGAACAGGTCTCATGAGAGCTTGGTAAGCTAAAGCTTTTACTCTTTCATCGATAATTTAGTTATAGAAAAGTTTTTTTGACGCCATAAATGCTTTTGTCCCATTTTGTTTCTATAATTCTTTTAGTACTATCAATGTAATTTAAATGTTGATTCAAAACTACACCTAAGTATTTGACAGTTTTTTTTTCTGCCAATTGATGTGGAGTTTTAAGCTTATATTTGGAAGTTTTTTCAAAATTTTTTAATATTACTGCTGGTTTTCGACAGTATTCCTAAAAAGAATTGCTTCACATTTATCTATGTTAATTTTTAGTAACCATACTTTGCAGTAATCATTGGTAAGATTAAACTGTTTCTGAACAATTCTTGTTATTTCTGCGACGTTATTACCAGTCGCTTAAATAATCAAATCATCAGCAAAAGCTATTTTATAATTAGAGCCCTTCAAGTTTGTAAGTAGCTCTAATAATTCTGTTATGTATATTGAGAAAATAATCGGTGAATTAACAGTACCTTGTTGTAAGGCAATGTTAATTACAATTGGCTACAATTGGCTATTGTAAATTAATTGTTGGATATCATATCCATTATTAATCTAACTAAATGGTTTGGAAATCTGTACTTTAATAATTCATATATTAAACCATCGATCCAAACACTATTAAACGCTTTATCTAAATCTATAAGGCAAGCACCCACGCCTTCCTTTTTATTTATGTACCAGCAAACATCGGATGTTAATTTATTTAAAGCATGTGTAGTGCTATGTTTATACCTAAAACAAAATTGGTTTTCATTTAATATTTTTCTTATTTTATCATTAATTATAGATTTGAAAACCTTGCCAATATTTAGCAAAAGGCTTATTAGTCTATAATTATTTGAATCTGTTGGGTCTTTACCCGGTTTTTTTATCATAATCTTTTTTGCCATTTTCCATGTTTTGGGAAAATAACATTAGTTTAATGCATTGTTAAATAAAATAACATATTTTTCTATGACTTTTACCGATAAGTTCTTTAACACCACATGGGGAATGCAATCTATGCCAGATGAGATTTTGCATTTAAGTTTTTTTTAGTTTTAAATATATTTCGTTAAAGTCTGTTAAATAGTTGTTATTATTTAATGTATTGGAGATGTATTGTTTGTACCGTCAAATGAAAAAAGTGTATAATTCCTTTGTTTATGTTCTTTGTCTAATTGTGTCTCAAGTTATGTATTTTGTCTTGTACTTTTTTTGTGAAAATTACTGTTATTGGGTAAAGTGACGTTATGAGTTTCATCAAGATGTGCGCCAAGTACTTTGCAATGTCATCTTCCTTGTTCACTATAAATTCGTTCCTGTTAGTTTTACCCAGTTTTGTAATGTCAATATTGTTATTTACCAATATGGTCGATGCGAAGTTTTTTTTATGTTCGAATTGTGTCTTTTCCTGAAAAGTTTATTAATTTCAGGGAACATGTTTCTATAGTCTTTTGGAGTAATGTTTTTAATTCTGTTATGCCAATACTTGTTTATTTTCATATTTATTTCCTCCTTAATTAAAATTTGTATGTTTTTTAAAAGGCTTTCCAGTGTGGTCAGTTCTTGTGATGTAAATCTTAAGTTCCTTTTGTGAATTGTATGTAGGTATATAGTTAAGTAATTTTTGTGCATTGTCTAGTATAATTTCATATGAAATTTTATTTATTTATTATTATGTACATCCTCTTAAATGAACTATGGGTACCTAATTTGTAATTATAACATACGAGTATATTAATCGGCTTATTCGGTCACAAAGTTGCAGGTTGCAGTTCAATTATTTGTTTGCAAATATAAATAATAATTAATTTGAATGTGAAAATCGCTCGGATTATGTGCGCTTTGCGACACTAGTAAATTATTATTTTTTGAATGAAATTTGGAACACATGAAAAACCGTATGTATTATTATTATTATTAATTCAATTAAATGTGTTTTGTTGGATGTGTTCAATTATAAAAAAATAAAATATTAATGTTTTGTTGGATGTGTTTTATTTTAGAAAATAAAATATCCAAAATTATCATAAGCAGGCCAAAAAATATTTTATTTAATTTTTATAAAAAAAAGAAAAAAAACAAAAAATATAAAATAAAAAAAAAAGTTTTTTTTGATTGTAAATTATTTTAAATGTCCATGAATTAGTTCATTTCAGTTTTAAAAATCACAGAAGATTTTCGGAAAATTTTAAATAAATAGTAGAACATTTAGGTATTAAAAATCGAGACTATGCTTCACAGGATAAGTTGTGTTGTAAGTCTTCATTACTTTTAGTGGGAATCTGAATTGAAGGTAATGGCGCAATTTACGCTTTGGTGCTTTGCTTGCGTTGATTTGGAAAGTAATAAAAGCAAATTCAAATGTTCCACGTAATCTACAAAATTTACTTTTTTGGCTTTATTTCAATTTTCGAATTAAATAAAAATATTTGTTATATTTTGGTTTTAAAGTATTGAAATCAATTATAATATCCCTTTAAATTATTTTGTCTGTATATATGTATATATATTTTTTAAAAAAAAATTAATTTAAAATAGCGGAACTGCTGCAGTAGTGCCGTTCACAAACTCCCCGCTAAACAAATTATAGAAACTCTGATTGTGATTTGTGTGTGAAAACGACTCACATGTTTTAATAATTAAAATTATGGAGAAGAAAACTGTCGTACGACAAGGGCAAAATTTTTTTCTGTTAAAAATTTATATTAAATTTTTTTACTTTGACGATATAGATTTCATGATATTTGTATAAAAAATGTTGCCTTGGATTTAGTTGGTTGAACACAATCTACGCCTTTAAGTTTAAAGTGTAAGAAGCCTAAACACCATAAAAACACAGTTTTAAAAAATATCAGACAATATTATATACAAAAAATTCCCTTTTCCTTTACTCCATTATTTTAAAAAGTACAAATTATACATTATTCAGAAATTTCAAGAACTAATGTTTTTCAAAATAAAATCTAATTTAATATATTAATGAATCCCGTCCTTCTATGGCGGGCAAACAGCTAGTTTCAAATAATTATACTATTTTTCCAAAACTATTTTTTGCAAATCTACCAAATTTTTATACAAAGTTTCTACTTTTTTATTAAAATGTATTCAAAATAAACAAATCAAATTGAAAATTAATCATTCATAAAATAGTTAATTATAATAAGTGAACGATCAATCATATACCTATCTTTAATTTTGAATTTCTGTAATTCGAATATTAATCATATATTTATCAAAACATCTTTCAACATTTTTAATTTCATATATACGTATATACATATACCAAAATCAGAAGTTTTTTATTTTCAAGATATTTGCATATCAAAATCAAACATATGAAAGAAAAAACTACCGCAAAAGAGCAATGATTGCAATCCGTTAAAAAAAAAAAATAACAAAACCAAAAAAAAAAAAAATTGTAACATGCGTGGCAATAAATTCACACTTCATTGAAAAGCTGTTAGTTTTTCATTTAATAAACTAAATAGTGAAGTTCTAAAGTTCATATATAAAATCTCAACAGGATACAATTGTGCAATCTAAAAGTAATCAACTAAAATATGTGAGAAGTTCAAATAATACAACAATATACAATAAAAACAATGACAGAAAAGTACGGTTTCGTGAATTGAAAAGAGAATAAAAAAAAAAAAATTTAAAAAAAAAGGGAGAAATAATTTAGTTATAGGGTGCTGAAACAAAAACCTAACAATATACGAGCATTTATTTTAATATAATAATGATATTTATAGGATATTATAAATTCCCTTTTGAAGAATCAAATGTTAAACAATGTAAAAACACTTATTTCAAGATTTTTTATTTATTATTGTTTATTTATTTGTTTTGTGTAATCATTTTGTTTTGATTATTTGATTAGGGTTATAAAATTGATGACATTAATATACGTATCTCTATATATATGTATCTATATATATAATATTAAAAAAGAAAAAGAATGTTAAAATTGTTATCTAGCAAATAATTACATATGATCACAGGACCTAATCGTTTTTTCTTTTTAATATAAAAATGTTTTCAGGTTTTTAACAGGGATAATAATCATAAATAAAATATCCTGTTTTTATTTTTCAATTTATTATTGTGGTTTGGATTTTTTGTAATATTTCTTTTAAACACATAATTTATCTTCAGGTAATTGCTGTAACATATGCGGTTATTTTGTTGCGGGTTATATTTTCGGGTTTTATTTTTTGAAAAAGAAACCCTATACACATACATATTGAATATATATATAGTCATGCATTGTTTAATTTGATTCTGATTTATTTTTATTGGTTCTGCAAAATGCTAATAATGTTGTCAGAGTAATGGAAATAATTTAGAATTTTGTTTGGGAAATTATTTTTGCACAGATTGTTTGTTAAAATTTTTTCAAGCAGAACCGATCAACTGACTAGTCGTTAATTAAAAATTTTTTTTTAAAATAAATTATATCGAATGGTATATATATATATTTATATATATATGCAATTTACTTGTATATATTTACGTTTAAAATTCCAAAAATATTTTAAAAGATAATTTTTTGAAACTGAATTAAAAGTATGGTGAATAAAATTTAATTTAATTTTATATAAATCATTTTGAACCTTCATAACTTTGTAAATGTTGGGTATATGGGGATTATTAGTACACAAAAATTAAAGCTGACAACCTACTCTACAAAATGGATTTTTTTTTTATCTCTCTACAGGAAGCTGTTCAAAAGTTATTAATTTTTTTATGAATAGTCTCCTTAAATCTTTAATCCCTCATATCTCGAAAAGGGTCCACAATAGACCCCCTCCCTTTCCAGTACAATTTTTTGTTTGTATTAATGCCCCCAATCACTGAGTGTAGTGCGCGTACTTGAGTCCCGGACACCCTGTATAATGACTAATAGTATTGTATATAGTTAACTTCTCTACATGTTTTTTAGAACTAGGAACTAAAAAGGCCTCCGGATGTCAGTAACATTGTTTTCACGCATATATTTTTGTATATTTTATTTAATATTATATTTTGCCACTTAAGTTCATTTGGTAAAAGAAAATTATAATATTTTCTTTTTTATTTTTCTAAGTGAAACTTATGATCTGTGCGGAAATCGAACACTTTTGATATCTTCTTTTTAAAAAAATTGATATAAATAGCGCTGAAGAAGTCTGCATGTCGTAGACGGAATACTTATATTTGCAAAATTAAATAAATTTTAGTAAAATTAAAAGGAAAATACTAATTTTAATTCATTTCATATATACATTTCGATCAAACATTCAACAATAAATTAAATATTTATCTATTTTTAATTTTTTATGCTTTTAAAAAGGCCTTAAATATGAAAAAAATTCTTCGGAGACTTATGAATTACATAAATTGGTCAAAATTCCCAAGTAGATTATAAAAATTGAGACATATAATTCGCCATTATGTGTTCGAAAAATGTGATTAGGTTTAAAACTGCATTTAAAAAAAAAAATAAAGCCAAATTCAGAAATTCAAAAGCCAACAAATTTGAATTTTATTTTTATTATGAAACAAATTCTAAAAATCTGTTTTGAACTTAAACATTTAACAATTAAAGGAAAAATGTAAAACAATTAGTATTTTTATATTTGTCCATTGCCATTGTCCATTTGTATTTGCGAGACTATATAAGTTGGCGCATATGTTACGTTATAATTTATTTAATAAATAACTTTTTTTTTTATTTTTTTCAACATTGGCCGTTATTAAAATTTAGACTATAGTTTAGAAATATGTTCACATTTTGTCTTGAAGCGCCCATTATTTGCTTCGACTTGACGCATGGTTTTTTTAGAGCATTCTCCATAATTTTAGTGTTAGAGATCCGCACGCCATCACTTCTTTTCGGATATTGGCCTTAAGCTGTTGGATAGTTCTTGTGTAATTGGCATACACTTTTCCCCTTTAGGTAGTCCTAAAGAAAAATCGGAGACCGCTAAATCGGGCAAAAGCTCTGGTCAGTTAAAATCAGAAAAAATGTGATATTATAGAGAACTATATGAACTGTGGCTTCATCTTGTTGAAACCAGATTTGTTTTTTATTTATAATCATTAAATTTTTTATTTTTGGGAAATGATTTTTTTGATTAAAGTTTTTATTTTTTGAGTCATAAGATCCCGGGACTTTCATTATATGATTTAAAGGATTTAAAATAATATTTCATTTCAAAATTCAAAATATGAATTTCTTTAATTTGATTTATAATAAAATATTAAAATATTGTTGCCAAAAATAACACTTAAAAAAAAATACAAATTATTTTTAATAGAAGTTATTATCCAATAAAAATGAAGTTAATATATATACTTGTACCTACTTGCAAATATTTATTGCTAAAATAACTTTCAAAATAAAATGAATTAGCATTTTTTTTTTAAAATTCATTTTGTTTTTTGTTTTTTACCCCAACGCAGCACCAACTTTAATCTTTTAATCTTGATTCTTTTGTTGTACATGATGTAAACATAACGTTTCTTTGTATATACAGATAAAAATGAACTTGTAAATTTTTTTTTTCAATTTCATTTCTTATCAAATTTTTACTGATCTTCAAAATTAACCAACCACAGTTTAGCACTTTCTTGTCATTCGTTAGTTTTCATTATAAATGTTACGAAAATTTTTATCTTTATCTTTATTAGGATCTTAAAGTAAAGATCATGCAGTTCTTTTGCCACAAGCATTGTTAGTTTTCAAATTAAAATAAGATACAAATTACAAGTAGTACAATTATATACAAGTTAAAAAAATGTGCAACGTAACGTAATAAAGAAGTCGCAAAAAAAAAATTTTAAAAAATATTATTTGTATAATTATATTAAAGTGGCACTCTAATTGCACTTTATGTCAGTGCTGTACAATTTGCACTCGTGGCAATCATTAATTTTTATATTCCTTGTTACTCATTTCATTTTAGTTCCTTATTCCTTTAGGTGCTGCTTTTTATTCTCCTTCAGGATATTTCCAGCTGATAAGATTTTTCTTTTCTTTTCCAAAAAAAAAAAATCATTAGTTGTTTTATTTCCATTTCATTTCCATTTCGTTCTTCTTTTGTTAGTCATGGATTGTTTTTCTGTTATCCTCTATTCTATGTTCAACTATAGAGGATAAGAGAAATAATAATAAAAATACTGTTACAATCATATATAAATACTGTAACAATCATATTATACACCTACTGTACATCCACAATGTACATATTACTGTAAACTTGTAATAGTATTGGTTTTTCTAAATGAAACTTTAGGATTATTGAATTTAATTTTTAAGAGGCGTGTCATACTGTATTAAAAAAATAATAATAAGGGTGGAGTTAAATATATTATTTTGTTAATTTTTATTTTTTTTTTGTATTATTAAAGTATTCATATACTTTATATATTTACAATATTTTTTTTAAATAAAAGTATTAAAGTATATAATAAAGGTATATAAAGGTAAAGGTATATAATATGTTCTTAAAAATTAAATTCAATTGAATTGAGAACAAATTCGATTTAAATATTATATTTTATTTCTGAAATAAATTTATGGCATTTCAAAAAGGAAAAAATTATTTAATGACTAATTTATTTTTAGCATATTTAAATATTCTTAAATAATAGGTATTTGATTCATTTATAATTAATCCTTGTTCATATTATGTTATTAAACATCATTATTAAATTTTTTTTAATATTCATTTGACAACAATCGCAGTCAACAATTTTGGTGTTGCAAAAGTTAACATTTAAAATTTCCAATATCACTATAAGGGTTCACATCTTTATAATCAAACATTCTTTTCTAATTCATATGTAAATTTATAATATTATAGGTGTATGTCTTTTTAAACAAACCTATTATTAATTAAAGTGGTATTTTAAAATTATAATTTAAATAATTTTTAAATAAAAGGGGTTAAAAAAGTAAACAATGTATGTATAGTTTTCTAATTAAAACCAAAGAGCCGGCAAAAACCAATCCTATATAACATTAAGAGTCATTGAATCATCATAAAATTCACAATAACATTTTTATTGGTCTTTATTTCTTCTTTCTGTAAATCAATCTTTCAAACAGCTTTCTATACTATAAATTTATAAATTCCTTTTTTTTTTTGTTTTGTCTTTATCATCATAAATTGACAATATTTCAAACATAGGTATACCTATATTACTTAAGTGCATGTTCCTTTCAAAGTATATTGATTGTACATTAATTGATGATTTGAAGAAAGCATGTGCCCAATAATTTTCCTAATTGGATGAAATGTTATTTGAACATAGAAGAACTTTATAATACGTATAAAGGTTAACTGTGCGCGCGCCCCCTATAATTATGTTAAAAATTTTTTTTGGTAGATTTTGTGTAAAGAATGAACGTAGGTATATACGATCAATGTCATATTTATATTATTAAGTTCAGAAGTTTCCTTTTTAAAGAATATTTTGCACATGCTCCATAACAAATTTATAATAAGATTGCCGGAAACAAGTTCTAGGGGTATACAATTTAAGATGAAAAGAAATAAAACATTAAATTTTAACACACGCTTTATGCACTATTTTAAACTGATGCTGGGGTACTTAAGAACAAATATCAAACTGCTTATTGATACTTAAGTATGTATAACTGATGCCATCTTCAACAACACAGTTTCATTTCTGTATAAAGACCTACTTTGATTTATTAAATAAATTTTTTTCTGGAAAGAGCAATTTATATTAAATGTTGCATTTTTGTTATACTTTTAAGAATACTTTTAAAATATTCTGAACAAGTGTAATTGTATATCATTTAAGATCACTTTATAAGCAGGTGTGATTTTGTGAAAAATTTAGTTAGAAAATAAAAACAAAAAGCCAATTACTTAAGGTGAAAAATTATTAGTTTCGTGATTGTTTTTGTCATTATGTCGTATCACCATATTTACACTGAATTTTATTTTAATTTATATATAAGTACATATATATATATATTTTTTTTTCATTTATAATTATTTTTAATGAGATTTTGGTTTTTTAATACGTACATATATAATTGTATGTACGAGTATTTATGCATGCTCTCTTATATTAATCAAATAATAACTATAATTAGAATTAAACTTTCTACATGAAATTTTTTAAAAGAAAGGCGGTTAAATAATATTAGTTTAAGTATATAATAATTGGAATATTTAATATTTAATAAAAAAATAAAAATTATAATTGTGTTCAATTAATTCCCCGCGATAAGAACGCTCCAGTTGTTTATGTCACTTTACTTTCAAAAAATTTTTAATTCATAATATATGTACATATATATTTTGTTAAAGGAATTTTATTAATTATTACATTGTTAATAGGTAATTTAATGTTATTAATTATTTTTTATATTTTTAACTAATTCCATGCTATAAATATAAATATTACAAATATAATTTGTATTCACTTTAGCTGGTTTGTAAAATGAATATTGAATGTATTTGAATAAAGGATTTTCCGATTAAATGAAACTATTTTGAAATAGAATGAAACTAAATTTGAATTGAATTAAACTATTTTTCAATTGAATGAAATGTTTTTCAAAATAAAAGAAAACTTTTTCAAAGTAATTGAAACTAAAAATTTCAAATAAAATTTATTCTTAAAACTTAAAATTTATTTCAAATATTATACATGTATAATGTAATGACACCGCGATAATTGCAGATAGTATCGAAGACTTACAACACCTAATGGACAATGTTAACCACCACAGCAAAGAGTTTGGATTGAACATGAATACCAAAAAAACCAAATACATGATCATATCTAAAAACAAAGTGCTACATACAAACGTCTCTATCCTCATCGACAACAACCCCATAGAACGAGTGTCCAGTTTCAGATACCTCGGATCCTGGTTAAACGAGAGCTGGGACTGCGATAAGGAGATCAAATGTCTCTCAAATATCGAATGATACTAACCAATCGCGATATTAACATCGAGTTAAGGTTACGTTTTATGAGATGCTATATATGGTCAGTTCTCATGTATGGTGTTGAATCATGGACCCTAAAAGTTGCAAGCATGAACAGAATTGAAGCATTTGAAATGTGGACATACAGGCGCATGTTAAAAATACCATGGACAGAAAGAGTCACAAATTCAGAAGTCCTAAATAGATTGAGAATACAAAGAGAACTACTCTTATCAATCAAAAAACTAGTATGCTAATGTAGGGAAGAGTATGCTAATGCAGTTGCCACCATCCGCTAAATCATCAAAATTCGAGGGCTTACATCCAGTAGTGGATTGGCAGTGGAAGAAGAAGATAATGTAATGGTTGACTCCACGCAGTTTTCGGAATATTAAACGCCATATCCATAATCCATTACATAATTGGAGCGATCTGTTGATATTAATACACTTATACTTGCGCTAATTACGTTGAAAAGATTATGCTAATTTTCAGTATAGATTAACATTAAACGGTCATATATGCTTTTATTTTAGAAAATGCTTTTTCTATCGGATAAGGCATTGGGGAATGTGTTGGTAAAAATTTTTAAAATTGAGCCAATGTTCGTAATAATTTCTTAAATACCTCTTCCTTTATGGATTTTGGACGGTAATATCCATAATCAAAAAGCTGTTTTGTAGGCTTGTGTTGTTAGCAAATCTTTCCATTAGCTCTTTTAAAAATATTTTAAGTCGATCAAGACTTACAATTACATTAAATATAATTTTATGGGGCACCACAAAATAAGTATTTATTTTATATACTAATTAGTGAAATATTTCGTTTTCTTATAGAAGGCATCACAGTCCCTCTAGTACTAGAACGGGCATATGATCTGTTGAAATGGGGATTGAAACCGCATTCATCTCTAATAATTAATTTTTTTCTAACTTAAATATATATATATATATATATTATGTATATATATATATATTTATTTTTGAAAATTCTTATACCATATTAAACTAGATATGTATGATTTTAATTTCAACAAATCAATTAAAATTTTAATAATCATTTTTAATAAAAATTTTTAATAAATATATAAGATACATATATAAGAATAAATATATAAGATTTTTCGGTGACATGTCACAGCCCCCTTTGACACTTTGTAAAATGTCATAAGTCCCTTAGGGACTGTCTTTGAAAACTTTAAACTGATTTTTAAAGCACTTAGAAGCGAGATAGAGCAATTCTAAAGTTAATTCGTGATCACTACTAAAAATTCATGAAAAACCAATTTTTTTTAAAAATTTTGAAATATTTTTCTTTGAAAACTTTAAATTGATTAATTTAATTTAGTTTTTTAAACTTTTTTTCAGAGGGACTTTCGACACACTTAAATATTTTATTAAGTGTCATAAGTCCCTTTAAGAGTATTATGACGAAAAAAGTTGTTATATTGATGTATGACGATATGCAATCTTTTCCAGGAGTTAAACCAAACGGTCCAGAATTTTGGGGATAATATATTCCCTTTCTCAGAAATATAGGAAATTTGACGAAAATTGGGCGAGTTTAAATAATTAAAAGAAATATTAATTTTACTTTAATTTTTATAACTAAATTGATTGCATTTTATTAAACAAAAATAGATTAAATAACCAAAGTTTCGCACAAATGAAATTCATAAATATTTTGGAAAAAGGATCAACTTTGATTTTTAAACTAACTTAACTTACTTTCTAATATAGAATCTAGCACTCTGGACATGCATATAGACAGCACTCTGGAAAAGGAACAACTTTGATTTTGAAACCGACCAGCGACCAGCCCAATGTAGAAATATATAATAAAAGTTTTTTAAAATTATTTTTAAGGGACTTATGTCACTTTGTGTTATTTTACAAAATAAGTCCCTAAGGGACTTATGACACATTCAAAAGTATCATAACTCCCTTTATGATTTATGCCATATAATTCACTAAGGGACTTATGACAAAGGGAGCTGTGACATGTCACCGATTTTTCAACCAATTAAATTTGATAAATAGATAGAAGTTTTAAGAAATACATATAGTAAATAAAACTAAATAAATATATAGATAGGTAGTATGTAATAGAAATATAAAGGCACTATTTTCACTATTGACAATTTTTTAATTCATCATATGTTATCAATTTTTATTTAGTAAATCATTAATTAATCTTTTTGGTTTTATTTACAAAAATACATAAATATATAATATCTAACTATACATAAATTAAAGTAGCATTTATTTTAATACAACAAACAAGTAAAATAAAAATAAATTTTACGAGATGTTTTAAAGTATAAATCTATTTATGACATTATTAGGTATTTGTTGTTTAGAAATTCTGTTTTTTTTTTTTAGTACCTATCGATATTTTCTTTTATGATACTATACGAGTATATACTATAAATGTTAACCACTGAGTTCCTTATTTTTTCTTAGGAAATTGTAATTATCTAATAAAATTATATCAGAATTAAACAAAAAAAAAAAACAAGAAAAGGTAAAGAACTTAAATAAATATAAAAAAAAATAACGAAACTCGTTAAAAAGAGTTTAGACCCCATCACATAATTTATTTTATTTTTTATTTTTGTTTTTTGCTCTCAATCTCACATCTTTTAAGTTCACCACCAAGTATACTGATATCTTGTGAAACAGTAGCTGCCACGCATTCCAAAAAATTAAATAAAAACATTATTATTTTTTCGTCTTCAGCAGCATCCACCATCATTTTATTTTACTTTTAATTTATTAAACCTGGGATTCGGGTTAATACTATACTTGTGTGCATTCAGTAAGAAAAAGCAGTTCATTTTTAAACCGACGAATTGATTACAATTAAAACAACAAAAAATAATCAGTAATAAGAATTAAGAATAATAATAACAATAATAAAAGCAACAGAAGCATCAGAAGCAACAGAAACATCAGCAGCATTATTGTAATATAACAAGAGTGACATAAAAAATTCAAATTAACCAATAAATCTTTAAATTTTTTAGTTACATATAAAGAAAAAGATACAAAAACAACAAAAAAAAAACATTTAACTGTTCAGGTTAAAATTACCCATTGCGCAGAATTAAGGTATAATTAAAAAAAAAAAAAAAAAAAAAAAAACAACAAAAAACAGAGGCCGAACTGATTTTAATTTTTATTTTAGATAAAATTTTATTCTTATTTTCTTTTTAACTTGGTTTTACATATATATATATATATATATATATATGCATACATACTATACAAATATTCAAACACCTACATGTGATACACACATAGGTAGGTAGTATATATAAATATATATATATATATCACGTATTCAATGAACCTAAATGTTAAATTTAAATAAAAATAATCAAAAGAAAAACAAAAAATTATTGATTTTGATTGTTGGTGTGTGCATGCCATCTATAAGTAGAACAAAAAATTAATCGAAATTCGGAATAGATCAAAAGATTTTTAGAGAAAAAAAACAACAAAATTGACACAACAAAACCAATATGGCGATTGTATATATATAGAAATATAAATTAATTACCTCTTTCACTATCAATTTTGGATTTTATTTTATTTTTTAAGAGTGATGAAATTTTATAATACCTATGCTAAATAAAAAAATTTACTAATTAATTTTAATTTGATTTTCTGTTCTTTTTTTTGAATTTACGCAGAATTTAATAAAAAATATATATATATATGGTTACGATATCCAAAATTTTAATTATAATTTAATAAAACTATTGTTATAAAATAAAAACATTTTAAATGTATACTTAAAGTATATTTTTTTAAATTCGATAAATTGACTTGAACCATATTCAGATTTGTTTATATCGATACTTTTATTATAGAAAACATATTTAATGTATGAATGTAAGAGTAATACTAAATGTGGCCTAATGCCAATAATTAAACAAATATTCATAAAAACACAATATATATATATATATATATGAACATTGAAACCTTATATTTTATATGGTTAATAAAAAATTAATACGTTAAAGGTTCAAGTATGTATAAATAAATTTTATTTCACATCCAATGACCTTTAGTTTCTTTTCAATACACCCATCTTTTGATCTTTCCTTTCATTTCAATTTTTGTCCCTCTTCCACCTTCCACCCTGTTTTTATACAGAAATATTATCATCATTTTTTTTAATACATTAAATTTTTTTTTTTTTTTATAAATTTATAATAAAATAAAAAATGAAAAACGGCGCTTATTCAAAGAAATTAATTCATTCCCACATAATATAGAAATATATATATTGTATATAGATATGTAAAATTAAATCCAAAAATAAGTATATATGCATACATACATTTAAATACTACATGAATCGTACATACACCCATACACCATGATATATATGTATAATAAAAAAGGATAAAAATTTTATGGTCTTCCTGTTCTTGACAGGCGCAGTATTTACTGAGATCATTAAAAATTTGATCATTAACTTACGACGATACGACGATATGACGATGAAGATGATGACGACTTAAAACGAATAACAATCAAATACGTTGAAGAGACGATAGACATTAAGAAAAAATAATTTAAAACGAGGAAGATTATAGTTGCCCTTGTCAACTTTTAGATACCCGTGCTTACCCACTAACCGTTATTTATTTTCCACATGCTATTATAAATATTACAAAAAAAATATAAGAAAGTAAAATAGTTAAAAAAAATTTAGCTTATTATCCCATAATTTTTGCTTAAAAAAAATTAAATAAAAAAAAAAAAATATTAAATTTTTAATTCATTATAGGTACCATAATTTTTGCTTAAAAACAAAAAAAAAAAAACCATAAAAAAAAATAACCATAAAAAAAAAATAGCCCACCCCAAAAGTTGGCCCGAGCGATGTCCAACTTTGCCAACTAACTTGCCCTATTACTTTACCTGCCCAGTTTTAATTTTAACCTCGTAGCTTCATTAGATTCACAGTTATCGAATTGACAACTTTGTATGGCAGCTGCCCGAAAATGGGGTCGCAACATTTTGAAACTCCATATTAGTGCTCGATTCATTATATAACTAACAGTATGTAATTTTCATCCTCGTAGTATACTCAGTTTCCAAGAAATTCATATTGGTGCAAAGAAGTTGTATGGCAGCCCCCCGCAAATGAAGCCGTAAAATTTTGAAACTTCATATAAGTGCTTGATTCATTATAAAACTAACCGTGTGTAATTTTCGTCTTTCTAGTATAATTACTTTTGAAGAAATTTATATTGGTTTAAATAAGTTGTGTGACAGCTCCCCGAAACCTTGGTCTGGTCTTAACCAAAAAAAATAGGGAACCTTAAAAATGTCCAAAAAATGTTTTGTGTGAATTTCAAAACTCTAGTTCTAATTTTTCAATTCTATCTCTTTTAATTAATTTTTAATTCACGAATATATTAAACCTAAGCAAGTAAGCATCATATAATCATATTGATAAAATGATTCATTCAAAATATTACACATATACATATTATATGAATATACATATATAAATTATTTATGAAGCCATTTACTTAAAAAAAATCTTTGTCTTCTTTTTTGCTTATCTTAAATAAACTACGCATCATTTAAATTATATGAAATTCTAACTCGAAATCGTACAAAAAAAAAAATACAAAAAAAAAATAAACAAAAAAAAAACAACAAACAAAAACAAACAAAATTCATATAATTTCATGTTACAAGGTGCATAGCTATATTTCAAATTTTTGTATGAAAATATTGGAGTTAAAAAAGTTAGCTGTTCGAGAGCTACCCGAAGTTTTGGTCCGATCTTAACCAAAAAAAATAGGGAACCTAGAAATTGATTGAAAAATATTTTGTGAAAATTTCAAAACTGTAGCTCTTTTAGTTTTTGAGTTATCGTGCTGACACACAGACGGACGGACGGACGGACGGACGGACGGACGGACGGACGGACAGACACACATAGCTAGATCGACTAATTTTTCGATTCTGAGCCGATACGTACCCTTGACACTATATCTAGCTCGTCTAGATCGATGCGTTACAAACGGAGGAGCAAATCTAATATACCCGATGTCATATATATATGCACGGGTATAAAAATTACAAAAAAAAAAAAAAAAAACAAACTTTAAAAAAAAACTATATAAATTATTTTGCAGTATATTTACTATTAATCCCTCTGAAAAATATTGCATAAAAAACATACATTCATACTAAAAAAAAAAAATTAATTTTATACACAAAATGAAATTAAATAAAATCTATATACATATATATATATATTTTCTTTTTATATTTTGTCTCTTAAAAATTTTTATTATCGAAAAAAGTTTCTTTAATTTCTTTTTTTTTTTTTTTTAATTTCTGATTAATCAATATTATATTTTGCAATTTACAGTTCGGGCAATTTATCTTAAACATCTATAAATTGACAAAATTTCATTTTTTAAGGACTTGTTATAGCTTTTTACCTTAATATAATTTCATTATCAATTATTTAACAATATCGTAATCATCACCATAAAATTTAATCTCTATAAATAAAAAACAAGTGACAAAAAAAAAACAGGGGTTTTAAAAAAGCACATTTTCATAATTATATAGTGTTACATACTGAGTAGTTTAACTATGGGAGTATATATACTAGTGACTATAAGTTACTGATTTATAAAAATGGAAAATTTTTAAGTCTTAATAGTCCCACCTCAGTGGGGAAAGTTCACAAATTTATACTAAGCAAACTTATGGTGATTCTCCAAAAATTAACACCACCTCCCCCCTTCTAAAATTTTTAGGTTTTACGAATTAAATATTACTAAAAAAAGTAATTAAGTTACAGGTGCATAAAAATAGCAAATTTCAATTTTCGTCCCTTACAGCTCCTCCGATTACTACTAATTTTTGGCGATCTAACGTTTCCCAGAATTTCAAGTTTCTAGCTTGAGCCGCTCAAAAGATATGAGAGGCCGAAAAACGTACATACACCCATGAAAAGAACTCTTGTTATAACAATTTAAATTTAGGACATTTTCAGTCTTTGGGGGACTGCATAATGGGTAGGGCAAAAATAAATTTCTTCCATGAAATTATTTTTTTTTAAATATCTATCCGTAGTTAAAATTTATGCTCTCTTTTTCAAATAGGTAGTTTAAATTTTTTTTGAAAACATACGGACGAACAGACAGAGGGACAGACAGAGGGAAACTATCTAGGCACATTTTTACAAAATCTTTTGAAAATGTATATTATTATTTTTAACTACTATATTATTAATTATTTTGTTTAAATTATATATTTGTATATTTAAATTTTATTTGATCACCATGGGGATTTGTAAAGAAAAAATATTTTTTTAATAATTTTTTTCATTTAATCGAACCCGCACCCCCTTTGTTGGTAAGCCAAATGCTTACTCACTAACCCACTGAGGCCGCAAAATGACAGAAAATCAATGACAGATTTTACGAATTTACGCCTTTGTAAATAATTTGCCCAAATTTTCCAATTTTTTATTATAAACCTTGTAAAAATATATGCATACCTAATATATATTTTTCTTACTGAAATTTTTAAGTGACGTGCAGCTTAGTTTATATACTTACGATAAATTCGTATACGATCGATGTTCTCATAATGATCGCTACAAAAAAACTGAAGCGTTACGGTTTAGCCTAAATTGTAGAAAGAGCAATTTTAGCAGAAAGAAAATTTTACACTAAATTGTAAACCGATTTTTAATTAACTTTTATCTGTTTAAATTCCAATTTAATTTTTGACTTGTGATACAAAAATTTATGTCCAAAAAAAAAAGCGAACTTTATTAATTAGAAAAATTTAATGGATAGAAATAGAATATATTGTAAGAGGTAATACTAATTGTTCATTGTCATACAAAAAGTTTAAAATGTTTTAAATAAAATAAAAAAATATACAAAATATCTTATAGAATTAAATGTCATTTAATTTTGTTGTAAATCAATCAATCGTACTGAACGGAACCAATGATATTATAAAATAAATATTTATTAAACGAATCATATAACTGAAATGAGAGAATATGATACAATAGCTAAGTTTTTTTGTCTTCAACTGTATATAATAAAATATTTCAAGTTTAATTTAATGAGTATGATTATAGTTTATACATTAAAGATTTACTAAATTTTAAGTCTAAATGGATATGGGCTTAGCTAATTTTTTTTTTTATTTTTATTTTTATTTATCTATAAAAAAAAAAAGCAAAGCAAAAAGAACTGAAGAATACTTATCTAATTGAAAACATAAATTATGTCGCAAAATGTGAATCTGAAACCGGAAATTCAAATTCTTTTTCTTTTACAATCACAAGTAAAATATTTTTTTTTCAATTTGTTGGCTCCTTCCTACCCCTGTTAATTTTTTTTTTTAATTTATTATTTTTTTATCTATTAAAAAATTAATAAAAGAAAAGTTTTTTAAAAATATTTTCATTTGAAAGTAAATTATTCATATACAGGGTGTCCGCGAATCAAGTACGCGCATTACACTCAGTGATTGGGGGCATTAAAACAAACAAAAAATTGTACTCGAGGGGGGGGGGGTCTATTGTGGACCCTTTTCGAGATATGAGGGATTAAAGATTTAAGGAGACTTTCATAAAAAAATCAGTAACTTTTGAACAGCTTCCTGTAGAGAGATAAAAAAAAATCCATTTTGTAGAGTAAGTTGTCAGCTTTAAATTAAGTACTAATAATCCCATATACCCAACTACTACGAGTGTAGTGCGCGTACTTGTGTCGCGGCACCCTGTATATATATAAATATATATGTATATATACGGATATGTATGAGTAATAATACATTTACAACACAAAATTATCTATAAATTGTCAATAGCTAAAATTTAAAATATTTAAATTTTTATAATAATTGTGCAAATCAAAAGATTTATTAGGTTTAATTAAACTTATTTTGTTTTTGTATAAGAAATGCCGCTGCAATTTCTCTTTTAATATATGGGACATCTGTAAAGTTAAAATGGTTCTTTTTGTCATTTTGTGTTGTATTCCAGTGTAATTAATAAGTAAATGTAAATTGAAATTAAATTTTTTTTTCTGAAAAAAATTAATTTTTTGATATCTATATGTATTTTTTTTTTTAATTGAATTAATTTAGTTGTAGGCAAAAGTAATCATTAGAATAATTTAGAATTATATATAATATTTAGGTACTTAAAGAATGTATTGAATGACTATATTTTATTTTATTTCAAATTTATTTAATTAAATCATTTTTAATTGATTGGTATATTTAGACTTAGATTTAGATTTATTTTATTAGTCTCTAAGAAACTTTACAATTTTACAATTTAAAATTAAAATTATATTCTACATATACATATGCTCTACTATTAATTTTTTAAATATACTAATTCTAGTTTCATTCTTTATATTATGGTTGTAGTTCATTAAAAAGTTACACTCCTTTGTACAATAGTGAATTTTGTGAGCTCGATTTTTTATATAGCGGTAGTCTAAAATCTCCTCTGTTCCGTAAATAATAATAACCACCAACATATTCAATGTGTTTCTGCATATAACTGAGAGTCAAATTATGTTTTAGTTTAAACATGAGGATCAATATGTTAAACTTTAATTTGCTTTTCACATCCATCTATTTCAATGTATTTAACATATCTTTGATATGGGTTCTAATACCGCATTTTACCATATTGGTACTATAAATTTAGATTTTAATGGTTCCTAATCGAATTAATTGTTTTTAATGTTTCTCGAAAGATTGTAATTTCGTTTTCGAATTAATTAATTCTTGAAAATCTATTTAAAAAAATTTTTTTATTTATTTTTATTTATTTTTAAAAATTTTTATCTGAAACATATAATATCAAAAAAATACCTATAAGTGTTAATTGGCATTCTGAAAATAATTAGGTCCTTTGTATAGCAAAGTTAACGTTTAACGGTACTTTATGATGTCACCCTTTCAAAAATATATATCGTTTTGGTTTATTAGGTACGAAAAGGTATTTTAAAAGGTATTTACAATATTATTTTTTTTATACTCCAATTTTATTGAATATTTAATTAGGTAATTGTTTTTTTTTATTTAATTGAGACTATAATCTAAAAATTATTTGAATGTTGCTTTGGGTTAAGATCTGTGTTGACGTCTTCGGAACGGAGTTGAAAATTTAAAATATTTACAGGATATATTAAAAAAATCTATCATTAATTATATACAGTAATATTTCGATAATCCGAATAATTGATTGCATACCCCTATTCGGATTGACGTGAAATTCGGATTGTTGGGTCCCGAGTTGGCAAGTATAGATGTGGTCTAAAAACTCTCTAAAATTAAAAATAATAAGTCATGAAGAGTTAAAGTTCTGTGAGCTCTTTTATGTGCCATATTTCAAACAAAAAATTTTTAGTTTTTATTTTTGTACATTCTAATACTTATAATGTTTTAAGTAAACTAACAATAATAAATTTAAATTAAAACTTCAACACTTCATAAAAATAAAAACGCATACAACAAAAACCTAACTGTTAATAATTGTTTTTTAAAAATATTCATACGAAAATATAAAAACTATAAACGTATTGCAATTTTGACAAAATTCGAATTATAGAATCTCAAAACTCCAATCAATTCGGATTGTAGAATAATTAGTGCTTTGTAAAATGTCATTCGAATTATAGAAGTATCGGATTATCGAAACATTACTGTATAAAAAGATCCCTTACTACTCTAAAAATAACTCACACACACTTAAAACCTACTATTTCTTAAATTTTACTTATTTAACAGTAATTCTTACCGAATATATCTAATATGTAATTAACTCTCAAATAAAAATTTAAAACAATTATTTTCTCGGTGTTAAATATCAAATTGTAGTAAAATTTTAGAATCCCCTTGATTAATTCTAATTTACTATATATTATATACCTGCACATTCATATTTATTTTCTTCACACATATATGAATCTTTTTATTATACAAAGTTGTATTAAAACCACTTTATTTCAATTTTTACACAATTATTTGTAAAAATCTATACATAAAAAAAAGAAAAAAAAAACTAAATAAATTGACTTTTAGTTCAACTGATGTTATTTTCAATCTGAAGCGATAAAATTTCAATTTAAATCTTAGTTAAAAAAAAAAAATCAAATCAAAACAAAACAAAAAAGGAAACAATATAAAATCATTTAAAAATATCAAAATAAAAGTTATGTTATTACCCTCCTGAAAATGCAATACAATTGAATTGAATATATATATACTTTTATTATATATATAAAATCCTTGTCAACAAACCTATTATCCTTATGATTACATCCATTCGACTACAAAAAAAAGAACAATAACAAAAGAAAAAAAAAACAATTGTATTAAAGATTATGACTTTTAAATACTTGATGTGATACTAACAAAAAGAAACCCTCTTATCATGACTGGGTTATAATTTCCCCTTATAAATCTTTTTTTTTTTTTTTTTTTTTTTCATTTAATGTTATAATTGTTATATTTTCGGTTTCACACATTTCTTATTTAAACACATAATCAAAATAAAAAAAAAACCATAATCAAACTTTTATACATTATATATGTATTATATATGTATAAAATCTTGTCTTCTATATCCATTGTAAAAAGGGTATGGTTTTAAAAGATAAAATGTTCATAATTTTTATGAGAGAAGATGAGATGAAAAGATTGAAAATTAAAATTAAATTGAATCCATTAAAGTTATACTTATATTTAAATGAAAAACGAATACATATATAAAATATTACACATATATTAACACCCATACATATTAAAAAAAAAAAAGGAAAGATTTTCTTCTCTTGAATTAAATCCTCAAATGTCATCCTTAATATTTAAAAAAAAAAAAAAACTAGGAAGAGTGTAGTAGAGTAGACTGTGTCAACTCTGGGATACCCGTATGACCGTAACATATACATTATATCATCCGGTTAATTACTTTTTGCAAAATTTCAAACATACAGCTTTATTAAGTTTAGTGGAATACTCATATAAAAGAAGGAGTTGTATGGCAGCTACTCGAACCCTCTGGGGTAGACCAACCAAATTTTTCTGTAACTTTGGCCATTACACTAAACTATTTTTGGCAATATTTCAGACACTCAGCTTTATTAGGTGGAGAGTAATGCTTATATAAAATAAAAAGTTGTATGGCAGCTACACGAACCCACTGCAGGAGACCAACCAAATTTTGCAGAAACTTTGACCAGAAAATTAAACTAATTTTGACAAAATTTCAGACACGCAGCTGTAATAGGTACGGAGAAATACTCATATAAAAAAAGAAGTTGAATGGCAGCTACCCGAACCCATGGACCAAAATGGTTGGATAGTTTTTGAGTTATCGTGCGGACGGACGGAAATACATAGCTAAATCGATTTATTTTTCGATTCTGATCCGATCCATACACTTGAGTCTATATCTACTCCCCTCCTTCTCTGCGTCACAAACGTAATGGCAAATTTATTATACCCTTTGACTATATAGTCATACGGGTATAAAAAACAGTTCCTTGTTTGTGTTATAATTTTTTAATGCCGTTATTGTGACTAATTTAACTTAAAAAAATAACACAAACAGTTCAGAAGTTTTCTGTCAGATTTTGTTTTTTTGTTTTTGTATTTATTTGTTGTTCAGGTTCCAATGTTCTTTTGTACAAATATAAATATGAAACTATATATATATATATATATACTTTCTATTCTATTCAAAGTATTATCTTTTTTTAAGACGTATAATCGACTGCCTTAATACTGTTAGAATTATACCTTTTTTTTTATTGTACTTTTACTTTTGCTTCAGTGACTGCTTACAGAGACAATCTATTTTAAAACAGTTATACAAAACCATTTCAAACAGTGAATGAAAATTTTAAGATACAGTGGTATGCATAAATATATAAACGTTTTTTAATTTAATTAATCCCGGATGTTTAGATCGAGGATTAAGCTTATTTTAAAATTAAATTTTAAACAGGATCTTGTTAAACAGTGAGTCAAGACAATGTCAACTAAAATAATCATTATTTCTGTTTAAAAGGAATCTATGATAACTTGATAGAGTACAAACTAATTAACAGATAATAAATACTATAATATTACACAGTATAAAATAATTCTACTGAGCAAATTGGTAAGTAGAAAGCAAATTTGGTAGAGAGGCTATTCCTGAAAAAGTGCGATGGTTTTTTGAACAAACTTGCTATCGTTGAGATATTAGTTAGAAGTATTAATTGGTATCACTTGAAAATTTAGGAAGTTCCAACATATTATAAGACTTGGTACTAATCTCATGTTTAAATTGTACGTGGAATTCATTAAAATCAATTTAAATAACATGAATATAATATTTCCATTTTTTACAACATTTACCTAACAGCTGAACAGTTGGCGTATAAAAAAACATTGCGATGGTCAAAACTTTATTATTCGATAATGAAAAAAATCTTCTTACTAAATTACATCAAAATCGGTTGAAATTTACGTGAGTTACACACATACGAACACAAAAAAAAATTTCGGTTTTACAGGTTTTTCGGATGTGGAACAACTTTTGTTAGGGCAGAAGAAATTCTTAAATTTTTTTTGTCACTCACGAACTTATTACCTTTTTATACCCGTGCATATATATATGAACATCGGGTATATTAGATTTGCTCCTCCGTTTGTAACGCATCGATCTAGACGAGCTAGATATAGTGTCAAGGGTACGTATCGGCTCAGAATCGAAAAATTAGTCGATCTAGCTATGTGTGTCTGTCCGTCCGTCCGTCCGTCCGTCCGTCCGTCCGTCCGTCCGTCCGTGTGTCATCACGATAACTCAAAAACTAAAAGGGCTAGAGTCTTGAAATTCACACAAAGTCATTTTTAGACAATTTCTAGGTTCCCTATTGTTTTTGGTTAAAATCAGACCAAGGCTTCGGGGAGCTGCCATACAACTTTTTTGCACCAATATGAATTTCTTCAAAACTATTTATACTACGGGGATGAAAATTACACACGGTTAGTTTTATATTGACTCCGGCACTTATATGAAGTTTCAAAATGTTAGGGCCCCATTTTCGGGGGGCTGCCATACAACTTCCTTGCACCAATATGAATTTCTTCAAAACTAATTATACTACGCGGATGAAAATTACACACGGTTAGTTATATAATGAATCGAGCACTTATATGAAGTTTCAAAATGTTAGGGCCCCATTTATGGGGGGCTGCCATACAACTTCTTTGCACCAATATGAATTTCTTCAAAACTAATTATACTACGAGGCTGAAAACTACACACGGTTAGTTATATAATGAATCGAGCACTTATATAAAGTTTCAAAATGTTAGGGCCCCATTTTCGGAGGGCTGCCATACAAAGTTTTCGATTCAATAACTGTGAATCTAATAAAGCTACAAGGTTAAAATTAAAATTGGGCAGGTAAATTAATAGGGCAAGTTACTTGGCAAAGTTGGACATCACTCGGACCATCGGACTTTTAGGGTGGGCCAATTTTTTTTTTTTGTTTTTTTTTTCTTTGTTGTTTTTTTTTTTTTTTTATTTTTTTTTTTTTTTTTTTTAAGCTTAAGTTATGGGACAATGAATGAAAACTTTTTTTTTTTTTTTTGTGATTTTTTTTTTTTTTTTGTTAATTTTTTTTTTTTTTTTTAAGCTAAAGTTATGGGACAATGAATGAAAATTTTGTTTTTTGTTTTGTGACTTTTTTTTTTTTTTGTTAATTTTTTTTTTTTTTTTTACGTCAAAATTATGGGGTAATGAGTTAAATGTATAAGAGAAGTAAATTACGGTTTATTTTATACACCATAGTGGGTATGCACGGGTATCTAAAAGTTGACAAGGGCAACTATAATCTTCCTCGTTGTCTATAGTATTGATACAAAAGTAAAACTAAAACTAAATTTTCATGTTAATGTTTTTTTAACAGATCATTCCAACAATTTGAGGAAACAATGGTTTAGTCTGTACTGTACAATTAATATAAATTTTTTTCAAATGTTCACTAGTTTATGCCACTTAGTGTCTATAATAGTGTGACTGTGTCTATAGTAGAAAAGGATATACAGAAAATACATTGGCACTTGCAAAAATATTTCGGTTGTTCTTCATATATATATACAAAGTTAGAATGTTCAAATGTTATAATGGTCACTCCTTTTGCATGTAATCAAAAAACTAAAAAAAAACAATAAACATAAAAAAAAATGAAGAAAAGAAGGATTTTTCAATTTTATATCATAAAGAACTTATGTTGAACACGCGTGATGTCATGTTATTCAACATTTAAAGTTTATTTGTAATCATGTTAAGATGATTGTTAAAAGGATATCCTTAATATCCCGGTTTTTTTTTATATTTTTGTTATTATTATGTCTTCCTTTTTCCCACAATGCTCTATAGTTAAAGGTTTATATACCTAACTTTTTTTTATATTATGTTATAAAAATGTTAAGAGTTAATTTCCAACAAAATTATATGTTAAAATTGTAGGAGTTACCAGTGACTTAAAAAATTAAAACTTATAAAACATTAGGTTAGCATTACAAAATAAAATGAATAAAAAAAAAATTTTATTTTTATTAAATTGTATTATGTAAATTTCTAAATTGCATAATTTAAAAATTTTTAAATTGGAATTAGGAATTTATAAATTTTGAAAATATTCCTAACTAAAGGTTAAAAAATTTCTTTGTAAAAATTTTGAGTTAATTAAATTAAAATTTCAAAATTATAACTTAAAATTTATGAAAATTTAATTTATTTTTTTTTTAATCATTTGTCATTACGTAAATATTAAAAAAAAACCAAATATTATAAATTTGCAAAATTATATACTAAATTTGATTTCATTATTTTTTTTTTATGGTGTTAAAATTATAATAATTTATCACTTAATAAAACGCCATGTCCGCGTATGAGTGCATATGTATATATATAAATAACAATTGTCTTCATTATTTAACATATTGCCCTTGAATCTGATAGTATGAAATTTGTTTAACAAAAAACCTTTTAAAAATTATAATTACACTATTAACAAACAATTTAAAACATGAAAAGTGAACATGAGGTGATTTTTGTCACGCGTTTCTGTTTATACTGGTTTTTGTTATTTCGCGCGACTTATTATAGCTTTTCTTTAAAAAAATAATTTACATTAAAAGTTAATATAATTTATATCTACATTATGTAGTCACTTGTGTCACAAAATATTTTGGTTTAGTGGAATTTTGTTAATTGTAAATAAATTAATATTTAAAAGCACCTGAAGGAAATTGTTAACAATGTTGTCATTATAATATAGAATAATTTAATTTTATCGAAAAAAATATTGAAATTATGTTTTGGATTAATTTTGAACCAAAATTGAAAATTAAAAAAAAAGTTTATTAGTATTTAAAATATAAATACGAGTATGTTCTTAAATTGATTAATATAACTTAATTTATTTATAAGGAAATACATGAAATAAGATTAAACGGAAGAACTTTCAAAAACATTAAAATTTGTAAAAAAAGCCCAACTCAAAACGCTGGGGTAGATGGGTGTATGGATCGGATCAGAATCGAAAAATAAATCGATCTAGCTAACCTTCCGTCCGGCCGTGTGTCAGCACGATAACTCAAAAATTAAAAGAGCTAGAGTTTTGAAAGTCACACAAAGTCATTTTTAGATAATTTCTGCGTTCTCTATTGTTTTTGGTTAAAATCCGACCAAGGCTTCGGGGAGCTGCCATACAACTTTTTTGCACCAATATGAATTTGTTCAAAACTAATTATACTAAGAAGATGAAATTTAGACACGGTTAGTTATATATTGAATTAAGCATGAGTCCGGGGACTGTCACACAAAGTTTCCAATTCGATAACTGTGAATTTAGTGAAGCTACGGGGTTAAAATTAAAACTGGGCAGGTAAAGTAGTAGGGCAAGTTACTTGGCAAAATTGGACATCACTAGAACCAATTTTTAGGGTGCCCATTTTTTTTTTTTATGGTTTCTTTTTTAAGCAAAAATGATTGGGATGAGTAAAATTTTTTTTAGCTATTTTATTTTATTATATTTTTTTTGTAATATGTGTATGTAATAGCAGAAGGGAAATTTATAACGGTTGATTTTATACATCATAGTGGGTATGCACGGGTATCTAAAAGTTGACAAGTGCAACTATAATCTTCCTCGTTTTTTCGAATAAAACCTTAAAATCATAAAAAATTCAAATTCATATATATTTTAACAATATTATAGCAAATTATGCTTAAATGAAAAGTATTTTTAAATATTCTTTCCAAAAAAAAGCCTAAATTCCTTTCATAAAATAAAAAAAAAATAATACTTATTATATGTGAATTAGAAAATACCAGCTTGCGCATTTCCGCGCCTCTCAAAGGGTTTTTATTTGAAGTCGATGTTTTTGGAAAAAAATAACACAAAAATTACACTTTGTAAATTGTGCTGCAAAGAGTTAACGGAAATCGACAAAAGTTTTTTTGAGTGTTATTTTTGGATTTTCTTAAGTTATTTAGATTGATCATCATGCCAATATGGGTTAACAAATTTCAAGTCTATTAATTGATTGAACTGCTAACAATTTTCTAACAATAATACAAAATTACAATTTTTCATGATAATTGGCTAAGCAATTTTGATGTCTATACGCTATTAAAAATAAACAAAACTTCGCTTTTATATATATAGTTATATAGATTAAGAAATAAATTAAAATTTTTATAAATTACACGCTCCCGGGCAACGTCGGGTAAACCTGCTAGTATTCTATAAAAATAAATTTTATAAAAAAATGTCTAATGTATATTATTTGGTGTTAAAGTGTTATTTTTATGATATTTTATAATGCTGAAACTCTTAATTTCTACTTGCAAGTCAGTAATTAAATTCGTTTAATTTGTAATAAGAAATAAAATTCTATCCCACATTAATATGTAGTGGGACTTATGTCATAAAACAGACTGTTTCTGGTTAATTTTTGAATTTTTAAATACAAAACAATTTATAGTTAAAATACATGTACTTATGAGCGGTATTTTAACCTTTAAATACGAAAACTTTAAAAAGTATTAAAAAAATCAAATTTTATTAGAATAATAAAAATTATACCGAAAAGAAAGAATTTATTATTATTACCCATGTTCATCATAATTGTTCGCTTTAATAAATTTTTCTTTTTATTTTATACAAATCATGATTTATCCATATAACAGCATCACAGTTTTTAACATTACATATATATATATATATAATATATAATATACATATATTGTTATTACTTATTTTATTCACAACTGTATATTATAACATGAAACATATTTCGGTATATCCCACCTGTATTTTAATACTTTTAATGTGTTTAAATTTACCAGGTTTAAAATATAATTAATCTTTTTAACATATTTGATGACATATATATAATATATATATATATACATATATAAGAACCTATATTAAAGCTATTAAAAAAATTATTATTTTTTTTTATTCCAAGTATATTTTTTGGTTTATAGCATCTATCTTTATATGTATCACTACAGGTGCAGTACTGGCTATGCTGCTTCACTACTGTATATACCGGTGACATGTCACAGCTCCCTTACAAAAGTGTCATAACTCCCTTTATGATTTATGCCTTATAATTTCACAAATCGAAACTTTTATTATATATTTCTACATTGGGCTGGTCGGTTTCAAAATCAAAGTTGTTCCTTTTTCCAGAGTGCTGTCTATATGCATATCAAGAGAGCTAGATTCTATATTAGAAAGTAAGTTAAGTTATATAAATCCCTATATTTCTAAGAAAGGGAATATATTATCCCCAAAATTCAGGACCGTTTGGTTAAATTCCTGGAAAAGATTGCATATTGTCATGCATCAATATAACAACTTTTTTCGTCATAATACTCTTTAAGGGACTTATGGCACTTAATAAAATATTTAAGTGTGTCAAAAGTCCCTCTGAAAAAAAATCCCTAAGGGACTTATGACATTTTACAAAGTCAGACAAAGGGAGCTGTGACATGTCACCGTATATACCTACACTTGTTTTTCTTTTATAATAAAAATATGAAGTAATTATAATAAAAAAGAAAAACCAACTTAAAAGTACCGCTGTTGCTTCTGGAATTTCTTTTTTTTTATTTTTAACTATTTTCTAGGTTAAGATTAAAGCGTAATCTTTGTAACTTAAAAATTATCTGTTGGCTTATCTTACAGTAAATTTATATCGTGATTTCAAAAATTTTGCAATTAAAAGAGATGTATATACATTTATTTATGTTGTGCCTGTATATATAAAAAAATTATATATACTAAATACAGTTATATTGGAAAAATTTATATATACAAGGAAGAAATAATTTCATTTTGTATTTTTCATTCTGTAAATTGCTAATTTTAATTCTAAAAAAAATAAATATAATGATAATTGACGGTTTTAATTATTTTATTTTTTTTTTTACATTTTTTAAATCACATAAAAATATTACAGTAAAAAAATATAATAAATAATATGGCAGCTACCCAAATTTGTATTCTGATATACACCAAAAAATTAGATAACCAACAAATTCAGTCTCATATATATTTTACTTGAATTTCGATGACTCTGTACCTGTAGTAATATTTGAGTTATCATTAGAACGGACGGATAAATAGGCGAACAGACATACTTAGGTAACGTTTCAAACTTCAATTCTGAGAAAGATAAAGGCAATTTTCAAACATAAAGGCAATTTTAATATGCCCGTTAACGATTGTTCTGTTCAGAATTAAAAATTCAAAAGCTAATTATCATGAAAATTTGTATATAAAATTTTTGGTTACGGGGAGTGTGCTGGGCTCAAAGTTGTAGCAGTTTTCAAACTTATTTGTGGTAAATTAAAAAGGGTGTGCCCGATTGCCTACAAATTTTGTATACGCGTTAGACCATGCAGTTCATGGTAAACAGTAACACGTAAAAAAGCAAAAGAGCAAAAACATTAGTCTTATTAATTAAGTGAGGTTTTGGAATTAAGTGAGGTTTGGGTTTCGTGGAAACACGAAAATTTCATTGAATCTTGGGGTTACAACGAGTAAACAGGTCAAAACCAAATTAATCCGATGAGCTTCTGGCATTAAGATAAATGCTTGTGAAAATTTTCCAATAAAATTGATTTAACCGTTTAAGCAAAAAAAAATTGATAAAAACGGCATGGCGTCGTCGTGTCCAAACTGGGTAATCCACCCAGTCGTTATATACTTTATCTTTAATTTTTTGCATGATAATATGATCGTATAAAAATAAGGCACATTTGGTTTTATATGAAAATTTTTTGAATATACTTGACGCAACTGTTAAAAGTACATAAATCTGTTAAATGTTAATAGATATTTTTCAATTTTACTTCACTGTTTCAATTTTAAAGCATTTTTCGGAATAAATTAAGTTGTTTCTAAATGTTTTAATACCCGTAAAAAAGTTACTACCTATATACTTAATGCGATTTTCCATGACTCCTGATAGATTTTGATGCTCTCATATTTTGACAATTATATTAAAAATTTTTTTTTTTCCTTTCTACTCCCTTTGGGAGCATAGGGCTTCCACAAAGCCTTTCCATCTGTTTCTATTTAGTGCTATGACTTTCATTTGAGACCATTTTATTTAGTTCTGTTATTTCTCGCTCTACTGTTATACGCCATGTATTTCTAGGTCTACCAACATTTTTCTTTTCTTGAGGGTTCCATTCCAGGACTTGCCTGGCTATGTAGTCTGGGGGTCTTCTAAGAATGTGATCTATCCACCTATATTTTCTTTTCTTAATTTCTATTTTGATAGGTTCTTGACCGGTAGCTTCCCATAGATCTTCATTTCGTTTTCTTCTTGGCCAGTATATTTTGCATATAATCCGGAGGCACTTGTTTACAAATACTTGTAGTTTATATGTTTCTTTCTTATTAACTAGCCAAGTTTCACTACCATATAAGAGGATAGATTTTATACATGCTTGGAATATTCTAAGTTTGGTTTTTCTTGCAATTTGGGATGACCTCCATATTTTCCACATTCTTCCAAATGTTGCTCTGGCTTTCGTTAGTTTATTATTAATGTCCTCATTTGTACCGCCTTCTTTAGTAATAATACTGCCTAGATAATTGAATATATCTACAACTTCTACTAATGTATCATCAATTTTAATTGGTCTTGTGTTGTTTACATTCTCTCTTATAATTTTTGTTTTGTTAATGTTTATTTCCAAGCCAACTTCCGCAGCAAATTCTGCTAGCTTATTGATTTTTTGTTGCATATCTTCTTGTGTTTGTGTAAGTAGGCTAATGTCATCAGCGTAATCCAACTTTTGTGTGAGGTACCAGTATATACCTCTGGATGAGTTGTTATTGGTCTAAAATTAATAATTTTTAATTGAATATTGATTGTTATGATAGGAATTATAGTAGGAAGGTTTTTTGCATTTACTTAATTGAAACTAAGAATTTTAATTTCACATAAATATTTTAAAATTCATTCAATTCAATTAATTTTAACAATTAGAGAAGGCAAAATAATTTAATTGAGTCATTAACTTCAGACTAAGTATGTATATATACAATTTTTTTTTTATTTTTTTCATTTCTAAAATTCTATACATATTCTGATAAGACACTTTGGAATCTTCAATTAAAATTAAATATATAGAGTAATATCTTATCTTATTTTATTTGAAGACAGCACGTGCCCTTTTCATTTCAGAATGATGTATCCTAGGTTTTTTTTGTTTTATTTTGGCTTATAATCAAAAAAAGGTCCGTTGTTATTTTATTTTCTTATCGGTTTTACAGAAGAAAAAAAAAAAAACCTTAAGATGTATGGACAGTTATACCTAATTACAAGATATTTAAGATTTCTTTGTTTAATTTTATTATTGTTTTTGTATCTTTAGTATTTAGCAAATTGTTATAAAAGATCCGGTCTCATCGTTTTAAATGTTTTAATGTTCACATTAAGTGTGGTTTTTAGAAACCTGTTGAGATTTTATTGTTATATTGTTTTTTTTTTTTTTTTTAATTTATATTTATGCTCGCGTATTTGTTTTAAAAATTTTTAATTTAGAACAATTTTTAAAAGCAGGTGACATAATTAAGTTATAAAACAAAAAATTCGAAATAATTTACGACAATTTTTGTTCAAATATATAGGAATTTTACAATTATACAAGAGCACACAATCGATTATTTGTATATTATATAAATACAGTGCTGACTCAAGGTATTTTTCTAAGAAATATTTTTTTTTTACAATTCAATCGGGGTAAATTATTTCAATTAGGATAATTTGTAAACATAAATTTGGGAAAATTTCTATTTGGAGCAAATCTTTTGGTTCAAATTTCCTAAATTTAATTTGATATAAGCCATATCCAATATCTCCTGTGTCATTGCCATGCGAAGGTACGTCTTTATCAATTTTAATTCTTGGTAAAGTCATTAGCCAAGGTAAAAGTAGGCTTGAAAATTCAGAAGTTAATTAGAAGCTACTTTATTTACTATGATTTTTAGAAGAATACCGGTATTTAATTGATCACGTAAAATATTCACTTGCAATCACATCAGCGTTTGGTCTTTTGATTACTAGCACTGAAAAGGTTTTCAATATCTATCTACACATTATTTTTCGCCAAGAACTCTACTCAAATTAAATAAAATTTACCCTATAGTGTTGTGTATATTTCACAATTCAAATTTTGGCTTCCTTTTTGGTTTACGCCTGAAACTGTTACCTTATTAGTTTGTGTCTAAGCCGTCCACCAGGTATATATATATATGTTTAGGTTTGATGCGTTCAAGTGATTAAATTAAAATTGTTTAAAAATTAATAAATTATTTACAGTTTTGAGGATTTCGGTTTCATCAAATTGATTCTTTGAAAATTAATAAAAAAAAAAAAACTAAAAATATATTAACCAATGATAAAATTAATAATATTAAATAAGAAAAAGAAGGAGGATATTTGTCAACACATTTAAAATTATATATATAGGAAAATTCTTTAACTTTGCACATTTAATAGTTTTTTTTTTATATCTTTGGATCAGTGCCGATTTACAGGTGCAATTTTTGTATCTTTCTAACAAAAATTTTTAATTTATTAAATGTATGTCGCAATTTTCTAAAATTATCAGTGCAATATAATTCTGTATTATATGTATAAGTTATTATAGGATCATATTCTTATATTTGTATTACAATTTTTTAAATAAATAGAATCATATTGAAATATATACTCGTATAACCTTTTGATCCTATAATAACTCCTTACATGGCATAGAAATTTTAGCATTTGTGTAAAAATTCATAATTTTATACAATAACTATACAGCCGAGGATTCAATGGCTTAGTGAGAACTGAGAATAATTATAAATGAAACTGAAGCTTAGTAAAATGACTTTGTGAAGGTCCTATATGTTCTTATGTGTGAAACGAATAAAATATAGTAATATAATTTAACTGCGCTATTTTTCAGACAATTGTGTTTAGTGAATATTCTAATTATGGGTATATTTAGTTTAAATCTGTTCCTTGTGTTATAATTATTAATAGGGCAAATAAAAATATGCATTAGCATGTTTTTTTCCTTATGTCTTATTGATAAATGAACAAGATAGAAGTTCGTTTCAACAAAAATTATGAATTTTAAGCTAGTGTTGTTAGGGCATATTTTTGCATATTTCACTTGTTAGAGCATATTTTGCATATTTCAACTTTTAAGAGCATATTTTGCATATTTTAACTTTTAAGAGCATATTTTGCATATTTTAACTTTTAAGAGCATTTTTTTGGTATATTTTGACAATTTTCGTTCGAAAGATCATAATTTTTTTATTTTTCTTGCATTTAAAATATTTTTCATAAAAAAACATAAAAATTAATTTCACTATTTAGATATTTATTTATTTAAAATATCATTCTTTTAAAATAAACATGTAGGTATTAAGTATTTAAAGAAATCTCTATGTATGTATGTAAATATACATATTTATTTTATTATTCCTTTCAACTTGATTCAGAAACTTTCAACTTGATTAAAAACTATATCTGCAGCTTTGACTGGTGAAGCGATACACAATGCTACAATGAATTACACTATAAACGAAACTATTACATTTAAATTCGCACCAATCAACTCAGTTAATGTAGAAAGGAGCTTTTAATTGTACAAAAGCGTCCTGCGATCGAACCGGAATAAGTTCTTATTTGAAAATTTAAGTGAAATGGTTGTGATATATTGCAACTAAAATTTCAGTTAAACTTAGTTTTTAATTTTACTAGATGTAAGATTTTCGTTATTTGGATTAATTTTTATTTTAATTTATGTTTATTTATTTTTTTTAATTTTAACTTATTCTACTCTCTAATTTATCTTGTTTTAATTTTTTAATTTCATGAATTAATTTTTTTTTACTTTATTAAATTTAACTCTAAAATAAAAAATTATAATAAAAATAATATATAAAAAAGTAAAAATCTATCTGCTTTTAATTCTTAAATTTAAACAACTTTTGAAGATGGTGTCACTAGCCCACCCTATTAATATTCATTTTATTTCAAGCTTTCTAAGAAATGGATCTTTTTTTATGTATTTGATATCCTTTTCATAGAGCATATTTTAAATGCTTAAAATAGATTTTTTAGAGCATATTTTAAGCGCTTAAAACGGATTTTTTAGAGCATATTTTTATTTGCCCTAATTATTAATTATTTATTTCGTTTCGTTTATTTAGTACTCAATTTGTAGATTATTAATCAACTATTAATATCTAATTCTTCTGTCTCCATATATATAGATAGATATTTTTTGCTATATCTCATATCCATCTTATACCTTTAAGATTTTGAGTGCTTTTTTTATCATTGTACCAATTTTTTTTGGATGAAAATTTGAGCAATCGCTATATATTCGTTCCAGGAGAGTTTAACTTTTTTTTTAGGAAAACCCCCCTGAATATCTGATAATATTGGAATATACTAATTTTAATTAGTTTCATATATCGATAAAAATATTTGTTTTTTTTTAAAGCGATTTAAAATTTTTAGCATAGTTCTTGTATTGAATTGTTTTTGGTAATATTTCAGCTTGTCTAATATTCTACGATATATTAAAATGATTTTGTGTAGGGTATATTTTTACACTTTTAATATATGACATAGAAAAACGTTAACTAAAATTCCCTTCATTATTCCTTTAATTAAAAAACAAAATAAAAAAATAATATTTTGTTTTGCGGTCATCATTAAGAACTTCTTTTTGATTTTTATCAGTTTTTTTAATAATAAAATAAAATGTACTCTTATATATTATTGTTGCAAAGACAATTAAAAACTAAAATGTCAAAAAATATATCACCTTTTTTTCAGAAATTCATCCAACTTTTAATAAATGTCCTAGAAAATATTTACCTAAATTAAAAAAAATTGTACAATTAATGTCCATTTTAGGGGTACTTTTGAGTGCTAATAAATGGTTAGAAAAAATTATTTTAAGGGTTTTTTCACGTGCCGTCACGATTTGCAACCCGACGTGGAACGTTATTTCCGGAACTAAAATCGATACACCTGCTTCTTGGTAGTTTTTTTTTTTTTTTTTGTGTATAAGAATCATTTAAATGATGAAAGAATAGTTTTTTGTGTTTTGTTTTAATATTGTAAATATATATATATATATATAACATTGAATTTTATTACTTAAATTTATTAATAATCGTAATTTTTTTATATTTTTTATTATTTTCTTATCTTTATTTGTTTCGTAATTTAGTTGATGATTTATTTAATTTAGGGGTGGAAAAAAGAATTAAAAGTAGATATAAATAATATTGATTATCAGTATTTTTAAATAATTTAATTCTTATTAATATTAAAAAGAAAAATTCAAATAAAAACTCCTGAGACAAGCTAGACGCCATAGAAAAAAAATTAAAGAAAATTATATATATATATATATATATATATATTTAATTGTCAATAGAAGTTACCTTTTTTGTTTTTAAAAGAATTTCCCAAATTTTTATTTTTTCATTTTTTTTTTATTTTTACGTAGGTTGGTATGTAATCTTCAAAAGACACAATGAGCCCCGTAGTTTGCCATTGCGTGTTGGATTCTTACCCACAAAACCACACCTTTCCTTTATTGCGATCTAGTCCTATAGGGCTAATGAGCAATTTTTTTTCTGGCTTTATTTTAGTTTTAAATGTAGATTCCATCCAGCGATGTCTATCTAACTCTTTCTTTCTCTTATTATAGCTACACTAACTCAAAAGGCTTTACTCTTTTGAGTCGTCTGGCTATATTTGTATTATCCAGAAGCTGGACTACCTCGACATTTACATGGTTTTGGAGTCTTTTTTCGTGACTTCTTGCAAAATTTTGGATTTCTTTGTCTACAAATTCTATTTGCATATCTCTATGTAGGTCATAGTTTCTGATGAACCAGGGCGCGTTCACAATATTTCTTAGAACTTTATTCTGGAACCTCTGAATAACATATCTATTACTCTTTTTGCTGCATCCCTATAGCTGGATGCCATATGACCATACTGGTTTCAATATTTGTTTATAGAGCAGAAGTTTGTTTTGTATTGTCAATGTAGAATGCTTACCTATGAGCCAGTACATTTTTCTATAACGAATTTGTAGCTCTTCTTTCTTGTTTTTGATGTGGGTTTTCCAGCGAAGCTTCGCATCTAATGTCATACCAAGATATTTGGCAATATTTGAATAAGGTATTTCTTGACCTTTTATATTTACTGGTTCATGGTAAATTTTTTTATTTGTGAAATCCACATGAATCGACTTAGCTTCATTTAATTTTAGCCTCCATCTTTTTGTATAATTTTGGATTTTTGTCATAGCTCTCTGCAGTTTTTCTCTCTTTATTATTTTCTCCGACAGCCAAAACCGCTGTATCATCAGCAAACGTCGCAATTATATTATTTTCTTGTGCAGGAAAATCACAAGTATACAACAGATACAGTATTGGACCAAGTACACTTGAGGAACTCCAGCACTGATTTCTTTAAGATCGGAATATTCTCCTTCTTGTTTTATGTAGAAGTATCTTTCTGATAGATTGCTTTCTATAATTTCCGAATGCTCTTTTGGAAGGATTGTTTTCAGTTTATTTCCCAAATGGTACTCATTTTTTCATTTTCATTTTTGTATGATTTTCAATCAAATTGACGTTTCCTTCAAGTTCTATTTTTTTTACCTCCTAAGCACAATGAGCGAAGCCAAAAAAGCATAGAAATAAGCTTAAAAGTTAAACATACGCAATACAATACAAATTCACAAAATAAAAGTAACCAACAAAGTTTTCAATGACGTAATGTTTGCTTAAGTTTTAACTTTGATGTGACATTCTGACATTTTGCTTCAATGTTTGATGACTGCTTCATTGCTATACGCTCATTTGTCCTAAAACATTAAATATAGGTATCAATGTGTATAAAATTTAATAAAGTACCAAAAAATTACTAAATTTTTAAAAATTCTCAACCTAAAATATATATATTTAATTTTATATTTTTGAAAATGTTAATGTTATATCAAATTATATAAAATTACTACCATTAAAAAAATTTACGTTTACAATTATTATGAATAGAAAATTTTAACATATTTCACCACACAGGAAGTCACCGCATTTTCTCCTCATTTAAAAAAAAATAATATTATATATACACAAATATAAACCTATACACCAAATTAGAAGTGTATAGGTATATACTCGTATTATAAAGTAGGTTGTGTTAATTGAAAGAAGTATATAATATTTATGGATGTATTTTTTTTTTCAATTTTAAAAAACTTGCTTATACCACACCTTATAAAAATCGAGTAAATTATATATTATATACTTTACAAACACAGATGTAAATACAAAAGTAAATAATATGTAAAATGTAATATAAAAAAAATTTGCGCTATGGAGATTGAATAAGTAATCAAGTATATAAAAATAAAATGTCTATTGCATCTTATAGACGGTGGACCAGGTTTTTTAGGTTGGGACGCGGACATGTTCACAAACCATTTCACACACTTATCCAACCTATTATCATAAAATCATCATTTAATTTTTTTTTTTGTTTTGAAAAATATGTTAAATGTCAAAAGTGTCTGACATTTTTAAATTTGAATTTTAACAGTTTTTATTTAAATACATATATAGTAGTTCTGCCTTTTTAATATTTTTCTTCTAAAATTATGATATTTAGTATTTTTTATATATGCTAAAATATTTTTCTAACTTACTTCTATAATTATTTCAAAATATTTAATTAATTCTTTGTTATTTTATACATTATAATTTTATTACGGATTATGTCAACGTACTTTCGTGTCAAAAAATGAAAAATATTAAAAAAAATAAAAATAAAATGACATTTAAGTTGTTCAACTTGCCCATACACAATTAACTTCGCAAATAC
>OY720442.1:144481914-144623170 GCA_963082915.1 Dolichopus griseipennis | reverse complement strand
GTATTTTAGAACACAGTTTTGGAGCCATCGACATATAATTAAATTTAATTATTTAATTAATGATTTATAATCATAGAATAATGTCAGTTACCTAAATTTCTTTTTTTTTTTTATTCACCTGAGGTTTTGGTTTTTTCTTTTTTTTTTTTCTACTAATTTTAATAGACTGTAATATATTATATATTTAAATGTATATTTCCTTGTCTGATACTAATATTATATGTATATATATATATAAAGAGTGTCAGTTATAAAAAAATTTGATAAGATTTCAATAAACTTTTCAACAAAAAACAAAAATTTAAATAAAAAATTTTTTTTTTTAATTTACGTAAAAGTGGAAGCTTTAAAACTTAACAATTCATAAAAAAAATTTATATTACTTGTAAATGAAAAAATATATCTATATATATATATAAATAAAATATAGATACCTACCTACCTACAAAAAAAAAAAAAACTAATTAACTTTTACAATTTTAAATGACATATTTTTAATGTTTTTAAATGGAATCAATAAAAATCATTTAGTATAAATTCCTTAACATCTTCTGTGCTCCAAAATCCAATAAAAAAAAATACAACCATACAAAAAAGAAGACTTAAATTGTTTTTTTTTTTAATTATTTAACGACATTTTATTATCAAAGCTTAAAAATCCGACCAAATTAAATTAAATTGAAAGTTTTTGGAATTTTTTTTTGTTTTATAAATCAAAAATATCGATTTAAAAATCAAAAAAAAAATTAACCATACACTTTAAGGTCTGTTCTATTTAAGATTAAAATTTAAATGAAAATTAAAAAAAAAAAAACAATATAAAAATCTGAAGATTTTAATAGAAAAATAAAATTTTATTTTATTTTTTTTTTTATATTAAAATTCAGTGAACTTTTATAGAAAAAACGAGCACACTTGATAACACTATGTGATAGTAAACACACAGTGGTTTTTAATTTCTAAAAAAAAAACAGTTGAGGGGGTCTTTTTTGCTTGACATTTAAATAATAAAAATTTTAGAAAACCAAAACAAAATACTGTTTTTTTTTTGTTTTATTTCTCTGCATGAAATCATTTTACATATATATGTATATAATTTTTTTATATTAATGTTATATATATATAAAATCAGTGCCCCAGTCTGCTAGTGTCCACCTCATAAAATTAACAAAAAAAAAAAAAAAAATTAAAAAGAGTCATAAACAAACATTTAGCTCTCTTAATTTATTAACAAGATACATAGGTACACATAGTACCTTACCTACATACATATATACATATAAACCTTTTGATAAAAATAAAATATAAAACCTAAAATAAATTTTTACTCGAAAATTTTATATTATTATACTTAGAGATTAATGGCCAAACTGTGTCCAGTTTTATGTCATTTTTTTTTATTTTTTTTTTTTGGAATTTTATGCTTCTGGTATATCGGCATCGTTGTCTCATATTTTTTCTTATTATTATTTTTACCTTGTTTTTAATTCTTTCAATTTCTTTGAAATAATTTATATTTAATATATGTATGTGTATATAGAAATTCAAACAAAAATATCTATGAATCGAACATATATGTATAATACATATATGTATATATAAAAATTGTTTTTTAATGGATTTTCTTGCTGAATTTAATGGTCATGGATGTGTCCCATCTCTTGAATTAAATTAATAAAATATACATACATCAAACACATAGGTATATAAAATATTTTAGTTCCAGTAAAAAAAAAAAAAAAACACAAAAAAAATTAAACATCAAACATCATCTTTATTATATATATATATATTTAGAGTTAATCAATAATCTTATATGTATAATAAATTTAATTATAATCAAGTTAAAAAAAGAGTTGCAAAGTAATTAATTAAAACAACAACAACATGACTATTTTAATTAAAATCTAAGGTTTAAATTATATTTTAATTTTTTAGTAAAAACTATTTTAATAATTAAATTAAAATAGCAAATAGTTATACATAATTATATATACATACTTATATTATATATTCGAAATAAATAAGGGAATACATAACAATTAGGTAGATAACTATTTTATTCCTATATAAATTGTATTTTCGAATTATTAATTATATGTTGAATTAAAATTATTTTATCTTATTTTTGAATTAATTTTTATTTTTTATTGGGGAATATCATATAGTATTAAGAATTTTCGCACAGAATTGGGAACTTTTTTGATTAATTTCTATTTGTACTTTGTCGCTATGAATTAAGTTAGAAAAAATCAAGGAACTAAACGTCAAAACGTCAAAAAAAAAAATTAAAATTAAAATTAAAATTGTAACTAATTCCGAAAAATTTTCTAAATTCATAATAATAAGTCTAACTTAATTCATTATGGCATAGAACAGTAGAGCGAGAAATAACAGAACATGGTCTCAAATGAAAGTCATAGCACTAAATAGAAACAGATGGAAAGGCTTTGTGGAAGCCCTATGTTCCCAAAGGGAGTAAAAAGGAAAAAAAAAAAAAAAAAATTCATTATGAACTTAATTAGAAAAATAAAAGATGGCTAAAAGAAAACCTGAAATAATTTAATTCTAAGGTCCTGTTTTATCAGATTTATTTAATTATTATGTATTATAAAATACACTTTTAATTATTAATTGTATACTAATTGTTCGAATTATATTAATTTTATTTTTTTATTTTTAATTACATAATACAGAACCAAAAATCACTTAATAAGTAACTGAAAATGCTTACTTTTGATTCTAGGATTTTTGGAAAGACATAAAAAAATCCTTACATATTTCAAATTTGTATTTATGGTTTCTGAGCAATTTAAGAGATGCAATTGTTGAGGTGCGATGAAATTTTTATTAAGAATTTTTGCAGAAAAATTGAAAAGGTTCGAATCTTTCCTTTCAAAAGAGTAGCCCTCCAAAATTATATATGTTATTGGGGACTAAGTTTTTTTGCCTTAAAACTTAGTTTTTTCTCCAATTTGAATTCGTTTTTCGGAATAAAATTATTTGGTTCTCAACGAAACAAAGTAAAAAAACAGTTTTTTTTTTTTGCTTCAGAGTGAACAAAATTTGAAAGAACAATTAAATTTTGCTCCAATATCGTTTCGTTCTGAGCCGCTGATTTCGAGACTTTAATTTTTTTAACTATATTTTTGAAAATTTAAAAAGGTGTACATGCTTCATCTGGAAGCAGTAAGTAGAACTATTATTTAAAAAAAAATATTCAACTATTTTAAGCTTAGATTAATTAAATCTCTCTCAATAAATAATTTTAATCGAATATATTCAACAATATTATAAGTTTAGTTTTAATTCAGATTTTTGTCTTGCATTGATTGGAAACACCTGAAAATGACAAAATATAAGAAAAAATCTAAATGTTACAGAATTCTTGCAATTTTTCTTCAACAAATATTAAATTTATTTTCTCTTAAATATAAATTATGGTTATTTCATAGTTTGTCCTATCCAAAATCAAAAAAAACAATACACAATTTAAATTTAAAATATAAATTAACACAAAAATCCAATTAAATAATTTATCATTGATCATTATCGATTTATTAATTTTAATTTATTTAACAAATAAAAAGTAAAAAAAATGTTAACCATAAAATATTGTTATAATTTTTTTCTCAAGGTTAAAGTTCCTCTAATATTTAAACTAAAAAAACATCTTATAAGTATAGATACAAATCAAAATAATTAAATGGAAAAAAAAACAAATATTCAGAAATATTTAAAATAAAATAAATATAAAAATCATAATCATAAAATAGCATAAAATACTTAGTTATGCTAATTCGGATTTCACATTAAAAAAAAAAAAACTAAATTTTATGATCAATTGAGAGCCGCGACATGAAAAATTTTATCAAAATATCTATACATAATTAATATCTCCAACTGAGAAGATTTATAACCTTATTTTAATTTGATTATATACAAGTCACAACGATTAACTAAAACTTCTTTATACCACATATACAATCAAGATAGGTTTTTCCAATTTTCATTATTTAAATATTTTTAACAAAATATAAAATATACTTATATATCTTGTTTTTCATATTTGTTTTAATATAATTTTTAATATAGATACTTTATGCCTTCGGCACAATGAGCGTTTCCATTACGCATCAATTAATCAAAGTTGCAAAATGTCCACCAAAAACGTAGCTAATTAAATTTTTCACGCACACGCGTTAGTATGATTATTTTTTAGTATCTAATTTTTTAATCAGTGAACTAAAAGTAAAATTTAATTTTAGATTTTTTAATTTTATTATTTTATAACTTTAACTTATAAGAACTTTTTTAAGTCAAAGTTTAGTTGTTTAACTTTTGGGTTAAAGGCTGCTTTAAAGTTTTTTTTTTTTTGTTACTATTGTATTGTTTTCCATATGATTAATTTGTGAAGTATCTAGTATTTCAACGTTGTTGGCTGCGTTCATTGTACTTATAAGATTGGTTATAGTTAATTTTATACTAATCTAATAAGATAGAACGAATTTTACGAATGACAGAAGAAGGTATAACTGTTAAAAGACTTAATACTAAGGTGTTTATTGATATGCGTGACTGTGACTTTTTAATATTATTTCTTTCCCTTTTTAATAATTTTTTTTCTGTCTTTATTATTATTTTTTTTGTGCTACTATATTTTTAATTTATTTTTTGATTATGTTTTGATTATTAGCTACTAGTTGATTAAAATACTAGTTGTTAAAAAAATCAAATAGTCAAGATAAAAATCTTAAAATAAAAATTTAAAATTTATGTAGTATTCAATTTCACAAACTTATACAAATAGAAACTTCACAATTTAAATAAGAAAATTATTCAAAAAAAAAAGTAGAAAAAAAAAAATAACATACTATTTATATTAGTTAAAAATTAAAAAAAAGATGTTATCAAATTAATACCGATAGATGTAATAAGATGCATTTTTATATATGGTGTATAAATTTTATAAAAATCTGTAAAAAAAAAAAGATTACAGTGATATTATTCGTAAAATTATATGGTTTTTACGATATACCTGAATAATCCGTTAGTCAGGATAAGTTAACGAGATCGAATGTGGCGCTTCAAAATAAAGTACAAACATTTGAGCTATAAAAAGAATGCTATATAGTTTTAAATTTATTAGACAGAAAACGGCCGTTGTCGAGTCTAGGTTGAGTGTCGATTTTTGATTTGGTTAATAAATTAGAATTATTCGCCTCTTAAAAATGTTTAGTTCTGGGTTATATGAATTTTTCACTTTTGTATGATATTTTATCTGAAGCTATTGCCTTGTGCCACATATACTTCGACAGAAATCCTTAATATATCAATTTTGTAATGTATCATATGTATATTATCGATATATATTCGTTCAAATCTTGCATTTTTTTTTTGAGGCTAAAACCTTCAAAAGGCACCTGCAATACTAAATCTACTGGTAGAATTAGATTCCTATATAGTTATTGAAATAAACTCCGTCCGTAGCCAAAATAATATAATGGTTGAAAATAATATAATTGCGCAGCGTAATACCTGAAAAGAGTAACAATGAGACATAAATGACAATCCAAAATTGAATGGGAAACCTCTAGAAGGAATAAATTGACTTATCAAAAGTATATCATAAGAATTGAATGTCTTCCGTAATTATGGAAAGTGCGACTTTTAGGGGAGTTCATATAATTAGAGTAGTATTTATCAAAAATATATGCGTACTGTACGAAACGAATAAAAAAGTTTGATGGATATTATAAAAATTATCATATATATACCAATATACCTATATATATACTGTAATCTTAAATTTGTAATATTTAATAAAACACAATAAAATTATTTCACTTTAGGTATTTACAATTTTTATTAAATTAACAAAAGATGTTATCATATTATCATTCGACTCCAACAAAACTGACTTCTCCTCTAATTTTTTTTTCTATTTATTCATTAATTCTATTCACAATAGTCATAATTAAACTGGTATAATTATTATATTGTTACAATATTGCCATATGACATTAAATATCTTACAATACTCATTTTACTAACATTTCAAACTTTTATCAAATAGTATCTACAAGATATTTTAGTTTAATTTAAAGTTTTTAGTTATTTCGTGAATTATAGCAAAATTGTTCATATACTCTTTAGACTCTTTGGTAATTACTTATATATAATATACATATATATATATATATTTAGTATATTTATATAACTGCAATATATATGTAATATACTATTTTAAGAAAGTTTTTTGTGTTAATTTTTACAACTTTTAAATCTTTATTCATTTTTTTTTACCTCATTGTTTTTTAATTTTTTTTTTTTTTTTAATTTCATTTCATGAAAGAATAAAAGGCGTTTAATTACACTCTTTACTAACAATTAAACACCTTTCAAAACGTGATCAATTTTAACTGTTTTCATTTTTTAATTTTGTTATTTTTTTTTTTTTTAAAACTGTATTTTAACAATTTCTTTTTCGAGCAATAATTTTATTAGCTCTTACCGGCAATAATCGTTTTACTTTTGTAATGGCGCACAATAATACTAGTAGGTAAATATATATACATATATGTAGGTATAGGGATTTAAAAGTTGTTTTTTTTTTTTTATACTTCGTGTTATTGTTTTTTAACCTCAAAGCAAATTTTAGCGCAAAAAAATTTTATTACTTCAACTCAAATTCCAATTACAACTACACATAAAACCTGTAAATTATAATTTAAATTAACGTTATAAGTAGGTTGTATATATGCATATGAGATACATATATATGTATATTTAATTTAAAAGTAAATTCGTCATTTATTTTTTATTTATTTATATTTTCGTATTTTTACAGTAGTGTGCGTAAATGAATAATAGGAAACAATTTGAAAGTATGTATATATGATCAATTTAAATTTATTTATTTTGTTTTATTTTTGTATATATGTATATAAGAACTAGGAAGACGATGGCTTTTTATATGTACATATATACATTTATATCCATGTATATTAGACAAATATCTGAACTATTAATTTACAAATAATTTTACATAGTAATTTTATACCTATCATGGAATTAGAGAATCACTACATATTGTATGAAAGTTATGATTAAATTAAATGCAATTTACTGCAACTTACTGAGTCTAATCCTCCAAAGATTTAGTTATCATATGTTAGACGCAAGTTTAAGGAGAGACTTTGTCAAGATCATTACTGATGCCGGGAAAAATTCACTGCTAGCTCATATGACATGAGGCCACCAAAACGCTCCTTAAATATAACAGCTGTTTAATTTATAACACTATAATATTTATATATTAGTCGAATTTCACATTGAACATTATCGAAATTAAACTTTAAGTTTATCAATTACTATATTCAATTAAAAAATTAAATGATTTCATTGTTTTGTAGAACAGTGTGTTTACAAGAAAATAACTTTGAATCCTTCGAAAATGAATTCTTTTAAAAGCGTGCAATAAAACGGAACCGTTTAGTTTTTATATTCTTTTTTTTTTTTATTTTATTGTTTTTTTATCATTCAAAAATCATAAAACGAAAAAGAATTGTTCTTTTATTTTCATTTTTTTTAATATCCAGTCAATAATCCTTTTTGGATTCATTTTTCATTTTATATCAAATTTTATTATATTATTATACTGAGAAGAGAAGTTGGCGGTGAATCAAGATAATTTTATTTTTAATTTTTAAGACTTTTCCCAATTGTATATTAATTTAGATTTGCATTTTTTTTCTGTTTGGCTTTTATGCATTTAACATTCTTTAAGTTCCTGCACGCTATACTCTCTATAATATGTATATGACATAATATGTGAGTTGATACCCTTAATTTTGTTTTTAAAATCTAATCTGTGATTTAATAATCAAATTAAAAATTAAATAAAATGAAAAAAAAGTAAAAGGGCACCCACTTTACCATGAAAATAGACTGCAAAGAATATTAAATTTTGTAAGTTCATATCACATTAATATACAATGTGTTTTTGTTTAATTTTTGTACTAAATATGAACATATACATATATTTTATTATCCTTTTTGAGTTCTATATAATTATATCGTACATGTGTTTAATGTATTTAATTTTATTGTAAGTTAAAAAAATTTAAAAACAGAATAAGTCGCAATTAAATTATGTAATTCGGAATTTTGATTAAAATTTTTTTTAATTCTGATTATTAATTATTTTTAACGCAATCACAATAACAGTATCTCAAAAGTAAAACTTAAAATATAAATTAAAAAAAACGAGGAAGAGTGTAATAGAGTAGACAGCGTCAACTCTGGGATACCCGTATGACCGAAATATAAATATTATATCATCCGGTTAATTACTTTTGGCAAAATTTCAGACACCCAGCTTCATTAGGTGTAGTGTAATCCTCATATAAGAGAAGGAATTGTATGGCAGCTACTCGAACCCTCTGCAGTAGACCAACCAAATTTTAATGTAACTTTGGCCATTAGATTAAATTATTTTTGGCAAAATTTCAGACACCCAGCTTCATTAGGTGTAGTGTAATCCTCATATAAAAGAAGGAGTTGTATGGCAGCTACTCGAACCCTCAGCAGTAGACCAACCAAATTTTGGCCATAAACAGAAACTTTGGCCATAAAACTAAACTACATTTGGCAAAATTTCAGTTACTTAGCTGTCTTAAGATCTTAGCTCCTTTAGTTTTTGAGATATTGTGCGGACGAACGGACAGACGGACTAAATCAATTCATTTTTCGATTCTGATCCGATCCATACATTTGAGTCTATATCTACCCCTCCTCCTTCTCTGCGTCATAAACGTGATGGCAAATTTATTATACCCTTTGACTATATAGTCATACGGGTATAAAAACAGTCAGTCTCGGTGGGTAGAGTAGATAGATAAGTATTTGGCTTCATAATCTAGGGGATGCAAGTTCGATTCCCCGTACGAGTCATGAATTTTTTAATTGAAAAAAAATTATTGAAAAAAATGGACAGCATAATCACAGCAACTGGGTTAGAACAGAGTACAATAAAAAAGCTCCTCTCTGCTATGCTCCATGCGAGTGAGTGAAATAAAAAAAAAAAAAACAATACACATTAAAAGTGTTACAAAATATTACGAGTTTCGAGTTAATAGGTTATATCTGGTGCAGTATGAATGATATAAACTCGCGCAAAACAAATTATTGAAACCCTGATTTTGTAACCAACTCTGAAATCTCTTCTAACTCGGAATCTCACATATAGATATATATATATAAGAGATATATATATATATATATATTTTGTAAAAGGCGTATAACCCTTCTTTTGAATCCAACTCCAAAATTTCTCCTAATTATCATTCTTAAAATTTTGAAAAAATTTAGCTAGGCGGTCATAGATTTGAAAGGTTGACACGGTTTCTGGAAGGTAGAAAAGGTTCATAAAAAGGTAGGTTACAAGGTTCTTCCCAAAGCAAATGATATATGGCAAATCTTATAATTTATTTTGAAAATATTGAATTCCATGACTAAAGTCAAGTTAGTATGTCCTAATTATCTTCTAAAATCCATACTTGACTTTAGCATGTCATAAATTATCTTCTAAAATCCATACTTGACTTTAGCATATCCTAAATTATCTTCTTTAAAACTTGACGAAATTACTTTGTTATCTATATCTATTTAGAAAACCGTTCAAACCGTTATATCCCTCCGGAACAATTTTTTTGGTTGTTTTGTATTTCTTTTTCACCTACTTCCATTTTAAAAATCGCTAACGGGATATCCTGCATATATAAAATATTTGTAATTTTTAATAGTTTTGTTATACAAGATTACTTTTAAAAGCTGCAAAAAGAAAAAATTTAAACTTTTTTTTTAGATTTTAACGTGCTCTATTATATAACTTAAATATAAACGAATATTACCGAATAATTGACGAACGTATATAATGTTGATTAATAAGTTATCAACTAATAGAATAGAACCTTTTGATCTTACTTTCATCGATTTCCTTTTTTTAAAAAAATTAATTTATATACTTATGTGTAAATATTTCAAGAATATGAGACTATCTAAAATTAGGCTTAAAAAACTATCTTTAATAACTAAACAAAAATTTAGTTTTTGTTTTCTTTTTCTGTTTTTGTGAATTTTTCAGGAAATAAAAGCAATCCAATTCATTTGTTTTTAATATTGAGTTTGCGGTTCGGCTGGTTGTATTTTTTTTTAAATGTAATATTCTTATAACTTACGATTTGAAATAAACCGCTCTAACTTTTTTTTTATCTGAAAGATACAAAAAAAAAAAAACAAGTAAAGAAAAACTTGATGAGCTAAACAAAACTATGTTCAAATGATGTCCACAATGCACACACCGTACAATTTTAAAATTTATTGTGAGAAATAATTTTTTAGCCGAAATGTGTTCGTCAAAGTGATCTACAAAAAAAAAAAAGGATCAGGGACTTTTGAAAGATTCAAAAAGATACGGTGATTCTAAAATGAAATTTGAAAAAAAAAAAAAAAAAAACAAAAAATTGCACAATTCTTCAAACATTTGTAGAAATTTGTTTTTGTTAGTTTCATGCGTTTTTTTTTTTTTTTTGAAAAAAAAAAGGAATTCCAGAACTATATTGATGAAATGTAAGGTTTCTGTTTAAATTCTTTTCTTAATTTAAGTTGTGCCGTCGAAATTGAACAAGGTGTTTTTTTTAGATTTTTTTTTTTTTATTCTTAATATGGATGTTATGCAGGTGTAAATTCGGTTTTTTATTTTGTCTTGATCTAAAAATAATTGTTAAATGTAGGGAATAATGTAGGTTTAAACATGAATGCATTAAGTGTAGAGGATTGACCAATTTTGCTTTTGTATAACAAACCATATATTTAAAAATATTTTACGTTGCAATTGTTGCATCATGTTTAATTACAGATTAAATTGATTTAATACATATATATGTGTATATTTACACTTGGATTGTAAATTTTTTTTTAATTATTAAAAATCAAATAAAAATTTCAATTATATACTTAGAAATTTTTAATGCTAAAAAAAATGTTATTTTCTTATAGAAATATATATAGAACTATGCATATATGTATATTGAAATAAATGTTGGTCAGATCATACGTCCTACGTTAATAAGTATCTTAAGAATATTATCAGAAATCTTTATCACGTTAGTTTATATTGCTCTCAGAAAATTTCATGCACAGTGTACTACGCAATGTTTCATTCTAAACTTCAATATGGTATATCATGTTGGGGTGGGGCATATTTTAACAAAATACATCCTCTATTAATAACACAGAAGCATGCTATCAGAATTATTTGCAAGAAAAACCGTAATTATCCTTCTTTTGTGCTTTTCAATAAGTTAAAAATACTTCCCATAAGAAACTTATATTATTATAAAACCCTAAAAGTTTTTTTCTTGAAATCAGGCTATTCAGCTTTAAAGTATATTAATAATTACAATTTAAGAATTAATTCTAGAAATATTGTTAAAGTTCCGCGTTTCCGTAAATTACATTTTTGTCATTTCTATTTTATAGTAGCTCCCAGAATATTTAACAAACTACCTGATTATATTAGACTTACTAGAATTTTAACTAAGTTTTTAAAACTTTTAAAATCTTGGCTTTTAGAAATTAACTTTGTAAATTGTGAAGACCTACTAAAGGTTATTAACTAATTGAGTAAAGTTCCTTCGCTTTTTTTAAGATAAAATTAATTATTTTTTATGTTGTTTTCTACATTTTTTATTTTCATTTTATTTTATTTTTTTTGCCTTTCCCCACTAATGTTTAAATTAAAATAAAAATTTTTTGATAATTTGAAAAACATATTAAAGTAAGTAAATTTATATTTAGTTAATGATTTGTATGATGCGCCATTCGATACTTGTCTCTTCTTTTGCAAAAGAATGGTAGCTAACTATTTTTATTATTAAAAATTTTGTACTACAATGTAATTTTATTGTATATTGAAAATCAAAATAAAAATATTGAATTAAAAAAAAAAAAAAAAAAAAAAAAAAAAAAAAAAAATAATATTGTGATGATAGCATGTGCCATCCTAACAACTAAGCTTGCCAGTTGGGCATCCCACTACCAATGCTTTATTTTAATTTCTAGTAATATTGTATATTTCATCTGACCAATGGCGTAGTGGTAAAGACGCCGCCTTTCATGTGGAAGGTCTCGGGTTCAAACCCCGGTCAGATCATATCCAATAAAAAAATATCGTAAAATTGTTTAATTATATTGCAATAGTTTATATCGTAATATAAAATAAGATTTAATAAAAATATATAAATAATTCTTGTGTAAGACTATAGATGGCGCACAAAGTTAACATTTGTACATTCATATTTCATAACCTTATACAATAGCTACAGCCGAGTAATCAACGGCTTAGTGAATATTATGATTAAAGAAACTGAAGTCTAGTTAAAAATAAAAAACTTGGTGAATGTCCTATACTCCTTAAAGGAGTGGAAAAGGAATAAAAAAAAAAAAAAAAATTGTATATTTTATTTTTTTCAAGGCGATTTTGTGACCTGTAAGGGAATTGAACAGATGTCAATTATTCGCCCATTACATAATCTAGACTTTTGTTAATTTATTATTTTAAAGCGTTCATAGTTTTATATAATTATAATTTTTATTAAATTTTGGCAGGAAATTAAGCCAACTTAGATCTGATATATAACACACAACTTATTCCGTACATAAATTTAGAAGCAAATAATGTCTATAAGAAAAAGAAGGTAAACTCTATGTACTATGTAAAACTATAGAAACATAATTTAATTTTTTACAACAAAATAGTCTACCCGATAGTTTACGATTTGTCATAATTTGCCAAACATATTGAATTTTATGTTTCTAATAAAATTACTAGTACTAGAATCTAATATATGAATACGTTTGTATGAATTTAGTTTCTTCCACAATTGTTGATTTTGAAAGTGACACATAAAAGAAACTTTAATTGCATACTTAAAAGTTAATATTGAATGGTAAAAAATGTGTTTTGTTGATTAAACAATATAAAAATATTTAATATATAGTAGATATAATATAATAATAGATAATAATAACAGATATTTAAGAATGGCTAAGAATGTTTATATATTAACGAAAGACTTTAACTTTTAAGACTTTTATTGCAATGATTTGCTCTTGATAAGCTAATGATTTTCATTTTAACTAAGATAAAGATACTTTATTTAAAATTAAAATATATAAGTTCATTAAAATTTACCTAAAAAATTACTTTTAAAATTTATATAAGTATATGTACTACTATTTTTTACTTTAAAAAAACTTTAAAAACTAAAAACAAATACTTGAATGGAGATTCCATTATTGTTTAAAATAATTGTCGTATGACTATATAGTTAAAGGGTATAATAAATTTGCCATTACATTTGTGACTCAAGTATATGGATCGGATCAGAATCGAAAAATAAATCGATTTAGCTATGTATGTCCGTCCCTCCGTCTGTTCGTCCTTTCTCGTTTAAATTAAAAGTAAATTAATTGTTCAATTCAAATGTAATTCAATATAAAAATGTAAACATAAAAACTAATGAGAACCTGCTTGTTAAACATTTTAATTTATTCAACTTTAAGTAATGATTGAGTAAGTATCCATGTCATTTGTATACACAATAAGAAAATGCATATGTATGTTTTTGTCTAAAAAAATCACATTAGAAGAAAAAAGTCGGGAACTTTTTTTTGCCATTTCAGAACTCGTAATTATATGGTTAGAATAAACTTTGACCATACCATATAAGTTCATATAATATAATGTTTATATTTTTCTCTTCTTGTTTATTTGTAATTTTTTTTTCTATATAATTTTACAGATTAACAAAAATATAATCAAAATTATTTTAATATTTTTATTTTTAACTAAATAATTATAATTTAAAAAGTTTGCATAAAAAATTTTTTTTTAAAATACATATAAAAAATATTTTTTAATAACGTTGAAACACATTATTAACCGTCACAAAAATTATATGGATTGGCATGAAATATAGAGTTCGATAACTTTTTTTTTCAATTCATCGTTCAGTTTTCTGACATTTTTTGAATACACTAAAATACAAAATATATACTTTTTTTGTTAAAATTGATAAAATATATATTTTTTTTTTAAAGAAATGTAATAAGGCAATTTAATTTTACCAAAAAAATTTTTAACGCTTTTAACCATATTATATATGTATAATATAAGTCCATATTACACCAATAATGATGAATTTTTGTCGAGTGCCTAAAGGACATCAGCTCTACCACGAAAAAAATAATTTTCGAAAACTTTAACTGAAAAAAAAAAAAAGAAATTTAATAAAGCTATCATTACACGCACAAAAATTATTCGGTTATTGGACTTAATGATTAAAAAACAGAACAGAACAGAACGAAAAATAAAACATTTATTCAGCACTAAATGATCACTTCTGATCCCTGACAGACAAAAGACTTGCATGATAAATAAAAAACAAAAATAATTTTTTTTAAACTAAATAAAAAAACTTTTTTAATTTAATTTAATTATACTTTTATATATAGCTTAATGACAGACTTATTCAGATTTGCGTATATTCTTTACATATTTCATAAATTCTTCAGGGTTTTTACCAAAAACCAAAAAATTTAAAAATATTAATAGAGAGATAGATTATTGATGAAAATTGAAAGCGTATCTTGAATTTTTGAGTGATTTTTTGGGGTTTTTTAAAATGTATTCTCAGAATTAAATACGACGTTTGCTAATTGTTTTGAAGTCAATTTAAAATTTAAACTTGCGTTACATATTTTGTTGAATAAGAGATTTTTGTAAATAATTTTGTCTTGGTTATTTAAAAAAAATCTATATATATAATTTTAAAAATTCATTGACGACGCGTGTTGTGTTGTAACAAAATATTATAAAGTTTACAACATTTTTCATACGTATTATTAACTTATACATTCAAATAATTTTAACATCATAGTTAAATGGTGACTTCTTACTTTTATTTAAAATTTTTTATTTAAAAACCTTTAAAATAAGATTAACCTAACTTGTGTGTATTATTTTCAATTGAAAAACAATTTTTTTTTAAATTTAAATCAAAAAACACAAAGAAATATGTGATATTCTTTAATATACTTTAGATGGTGTTACTTTGACAGTTAACTGTCAGATGCATACTCATGAGTAAATTACAACAATTTAATAAAAATAAATAAATATTTTTTCTTTATTTGGAATAAATTTAATCAACTCATGACTTTAAAAATTCTTAATTGTGATTTTTAATGCTTTTAAGTATATATGTATGTACGTATAAGATATATACGTGATTAAATATTTTACTATGTTCTTAAAACTATTTTATTACCATTTTTGAATTGACATTGGCCTTTTGGAATAATTTTAAAATATATATACACAAACCCATACAATATAATCATTTTGAAACATTATATTGAAAAGTTGTATGACAGTTCAGTTTTAAATTTTTTTTTAATTAAATTAAACACTTTGAAAGAAAAGACAATTTCTCAAAAGACAAGTTTAAGATATGATAGTGAAAAACTATATAGAGATTGAAAAAAAAAACAGAATCTTTAATCCGTAAATGAAACTATTAACTATTTGAAACTTTGCAATTTTATGAAATTAAATAGAATAAATTATAATATATCAAAAAATAAAAGAATCGAATTTTGTTTTAATGTTGTAGAACATTAGATTTTTACATTGAGTAGAATATTGATAATTTGTTTGAGTACAGGGTATTTATGTATAAGTAACAGGGTATTCTGAGTTTTAAATAGTATGCGCATAGGATCAAATGACTATATCTCAAAGATAGCTGGTATTGCCTGCTTTCAAAAAATCAAATATATAGTTTTAATAGCGCATATTATCCTTTAAGAACGAAAAGGACACTTGAAAGTGTCATTGTTATTTTGGTCTATTTTATAAAAACCGTTAGATCTAGCGATTTGTTTGGTGCGGATACTACTAAAACCTCAGAAAAGTAATATTATGTGATATATTATTTATTAAATAAGCTGTATCATACCGTGATAACCTGAGTTTAACTATAACGATCACTTTGAAATAATTTTGTTAAATTTTTATAGAATAAAAAAAATGTATTGCATAGGTAATTTTAAATCCTGATTATTCAGTATAGTGAAAAAGTGATTCAACAGTTCTGTATATATTTTAAATCATTCCAATTAATTTTAGTTTGAAAAAGGTACTTCGTTTAGCTGTACAATTTTTTTCAATTGAGAAACTTTTAAACACTATTTTTATACATATTTTATTTAGCAGTTTATATTAAAGTATTACAAAGTTATGCAATTCATATTTCAAATTGTTTTAAATTTTCATAAATAATTGCACAAAATTTATTTTAAATAACATTTAGTTACAGTAATTTTTTTTATTACCTCAATTTCAATAAAATTTTTTTTTTTAATATAAATTAATTTTATGGTATAAAAAACCATAACTAAATCAAATGGTATAAAAAAGATTGAAGATACTTTTCACACTTTTTAAATGAAACATGAATAATAATAAAAAAACAGCTATATCCGTGCAAAATACCTGTGCACGCAACCGTAAAATTTTTTAAAAATAAAATTATTCCAAACATTTTTTAGCTATGTCATTAAATTTTCCATTCTTCAATTAATCGGTCAGAAAGAAAATTCGCTTATTATTATCACCCAAATCAAAATCAGAACACTGTCCTCACATATATGTAAAATAAATAAAATAGGATTCCCATATGGTAATTTTGTTTACCACCAAGGGAGACTCAATTTTTGCGAAAACTTAACCTCTTATACAAAAGATTTAAGTGAGAAGCACGAAGTTATATCTTTGAAAGGGTTAGATTCTTAAAAATAAATATGAGTCATTTAAGAAAATATTTTATTGCTGCAAGCTTACGAGCTTTCAAAAGTCAAAAACTTAACATTTGCTTTTTTTAACACTTGTAATTTGAATATCTGTCCAAAAGTTTTGGAAGTAAAATACGAAAATTAAAGCTACAACAGAAGAAAATGTCTTTTAATTTAATGCTTATCTATACAATAAAATTCAAAAAAAAAGTTCTAAACAATATTTATAAATTTGGGTGCAGGGTCAGAACTCCCAGGGACTTATGACCCTAAGGGATCCACTTATAACCCACTTTAAAATATTTACGTGGGACATAAGTCTCTTTAGGAATTTATGACCCGTTAAGTGTGTTATAACTCCGCCTTTATTCATAATAAGGTGTAATCAGGATTACCTTTTTGCAAAATAGCCTTTCAAAATGTAGTTTAAATGTAAAATTATGGTTGTTTTCTTAATTTTGGAACAAGGGATTATTCTGATTTCGAAACCAACCCCAAAATGTATATCCGTCACTGATATTATATAATTAAAATTTTTTAAATATTACTAATAATTTTTAAACTGAGAACTGTGTAAGGGAGTTATGACCCACTACGCTGAGTCAAAACTTTCAGGGTCATAAGTCCCTTAAGGAGTTATGCCTCACTGCTATAAGTGTAAGTTAAAGATCTATAACAACAACAATATTTAATGAATGAAAGTTTTGATTTTTATATTGTAAATAAGAATATTTGAAATAGGAATTAATAAAATTTAGTCTATAAATATTAAAATAATATTTCATATTAAAAAAAATGTAAATTAAATATTTAATATTTAACTTTTCTATTTATTATATAAATATATTAAATTGAATTCAAATGCACAACAATTTATTTTTTAATTAAAAGCCTCGATTTCATTTTATGTTAAAAACGTTAATTATTTTTTTAAAATATTTTTTTTTCATATACATTAACTTTCTTTAATTTTTTTTATATACTATTATTTTTTTATATATTATTATTTTTATACATACTTATATTTATTATACATATGTATATATATATGTAAGATATTATTCTGTTTGAAATTAACATAAGAATTATTTTACTGATCAGTTTGCTTCTTAATTTTAAGATTGATTGTATAAATTTTTTTGAAGATGAATGTAACCAAATCTTTCGGTAGTGTTGCCAATATTTTTTTTACACTCTAGCTAAATTTAACCGATTTAGTCATAAATTTTAGAAAGAATAACGGTTAAAATTTGTTGAGTATTATTTATAAATTAATGAATTTTATTTCTTTGTTTAGTTTTTGTTAAATTTAAACTGCTAAAACAACTTTCAACTGATTTGAATTGAATTTTAAGTAATTTTTGTTCGTGTCAAAATTAATGTAAAATTTTATTTAAAAAAAAATTTTGATATTTTTTTTGAGATTGAGCCGGAATTTTAAAACAACTAAAAAAACGGCTAAGAAAATGGCTAAATTTTTGAATTTCTTACGACTAAATGGTAAGGAATTCGGCTAAAATAGGAACACTATTTTCGGTACCTAGTAATAAAAAAATCTTGAATAATTTTTTTTTTTTTTTATATACAAAAAAAAATTGAAAAATTAAATAAAAAAAAACCTATGAATAAATTTTATGTAAAATATTTATATTTGTATTTTTTGTATTATTTTTCATTTTTGCTAAAAGTCATAAATTCGTCGTGAATAATTTTAAAATAAAGTTAATGGAGTTTTTTAATTTTCATATAAAGTATATCGTAAAAAAGCATAAAATTAGCCATTAAAAAAAAAAAGAGAATAAGAATAATTAACAAAAAAAGATACAAAACGGTAGCGAATAACTTCTATTGTTACATGAAATTTGATTTAAGGCAATTTTATGGTCATTTTTTGATTTAAAATTCCAAATATAAAAGCAGAAGTTCAGAACAAAAAAAAGAAAAAAAAAAACAAGAAAAAAATAGATAGGAGTTACCTAATAGGTTTATAGTAATAAATTGAAAAGTGCTAAAATTGTTTTTTTTATTGAATAAACTTTCCTTTGTTAAAAATTCTGTACACTTGTACACTGTGTTTTTTTATACATTTTTTTATATATATACAACATACTATTTCAATATATTATATATATGAAATAAATATAGTATATATATATACCAATATATAATTATATTATACTATAATATATATATATATTTAAAATTACCTAAACTAAAGAGTTCAAAATATTTATAGTTTTCAATTTTAATTTTATTCCAGAAAAAAAAACGTTATTCCAACACTTTTTTTAATGGCTTAAGGTGTTTTTCTTTATATATTATTTTTCTAAAATAATAAATTGTACGAATTTTGGTTTATTATTAAAAAAAAAAAAATTAAAATTAAAAAAAAATTTGCTATATTGACTACTGGTTTTTACAAAAATTGGGAGAAAAAACGTTTGGATGAAATTCCGAATGTTTTAAGTGTTTCTTTTTTAATTTTGTGAAATCGTATATTAAGAACCGATAGAAGAGTTTCCACATGCCTCTCAATGTCAGAAATTCAAAAACATAACTGTTATTTATTTATTTTTTTATTAAGTATTTCCAAGTGCATACAATTCCTTTGCAAATTGACAGGCCTTTTTCCTTTCGGGATATGTTAATAATATTATTTATTTTGTTTATGCCATATACTTTATATTTTTATTAGATATATTTGGTCACCCCGGTGATTTGTAATTAAATATTGTATGACCTGACTGGGAAACGGAGCCAGACCATCTCAGTTAATAAGCCAAATGCTTACCAACTATACCATCAGCTTTATTCCGTTATATTTTATTTTTATATTATTAATACACTTGATTTGGCTTGAAATGTTATAAATTATACCGCTATTAATGCTAATGTTAAACTGATAAAATATTCAATTGTGAAACTGAATCAATTCAAAGATAAATTATTATTTTTTTTCTTCAGTCACTTTGAATACTTTGATTATTTTGTCAAGTTTCACAAGGAATAATGTAATTGAAATAGATGCAATATCAAATTAAATAAATAAACTTTATAAGTAATCAATATTTGAAAATAAAATAGTAAAGCTTGAGTTATTCAATTACTTATTGTAAATTGAATATAAAAATCAAAATATTGTTGTAAATTCAAAAATTTTCTTTGGATTACATAAATTTCTTGTAAAGATAAAATTCAAAATTCCGGAACTCTGCCTTAAAAATGTAATAAAAAAATTGAACATATAATTTTCCTCGCACTTTGGCTCAAAAACTAAAATAAAAATCTTAACAGATATTTTTAATTGTTTACTTGTTGTGTTTTTTGACTATATTCTTTGTTAAGAAAATTTATTGGGGTCCTTAGGCTATACAATAAAAGTTAAGCTTTAAAAGTAATTACAATTCGACTACTAGTACTTGTAAGTGAACAAAAATATATTGACAAAAAAAAGAAAACATAAATTTCAAATTAATTACGAAATAGAGTTTTATTTATTTATTTCTGTATATATATATATATTAGATACAGGGTGTTTTACGAGTAAATGGCATCCATGTAAGAGATGATAGGAGATACAAAAACAAGCAAAAAACTTAGTATTAAGTAACGTATATTTCTAACGGTTTCCGAGATGACGGATCTTATAGATTTTATCTTCTCTAAAAATTTTTTTTTTTCTCCGGCACCTCTACGTGCTAACTGTTCATTGTGATAGGCTATATATGCATGTCGGAACAGGGGAGATATATTCATATATTAGAACTGATCAAATGAATTCCACATGTAATTTAAACATGAGATAGTACTGCGCCTTATAACATGTATAAATGTCTTAGATTTTCAATAAATACAGTTCTATTTTTGTTTATATTGTAATAATTTTGTAATTGAGTTATATGGTATTCTATATCAGTGAGTTATATTATTTAATTGAAATATTTGTTTACATTTTGTATTTGTTTATATTGTTATATTTATTTATTTATTATTAAAGATATATAATTATTAATTATTAATTAAGCCATTAATTTGAACCCAAAGGCGAATGGTAGCTGAGTGGAGTTGAAAACCAGATAAAAGTTTTTTTGACTTTCATTGGGATTCGAACCCGGGGCCTCTCGCATGAAAGTCGGCACTCTAACCATTGTCCCACCCAGCCGTTGATGATGATATATCATATTGGAACTAACAAACGTAATTCAAGATTTATTTAATTGTTTTTGGGGATGTACATTTATGTACATTCACTTTTGGTTTAACATTTCATAAAATATTTTCAAATAATTATTATAAAATTAAAATAATAAATATAAGAGAAAAGGATTACTTTTATATAAATTATCAAGAATTTTATTTAAAAAAAAAAAAAATTATAAAAAAAAAACGAGGAAGAGTGTTGTAGAGTAGACTGTGTCAACTCTGGGATACCCGTATGACCGTTATATAAACATTATATCTTTTAATTACTTTTGGCAAAATTTGAAACATATATCCTTATTAGGTATAGTGTCATGCTTATATAAAAGAAGGAGTTGTATGGCAGCTACTCGAACCCTCTACAGTAGATTAACCAAATTTTGCAGTAACTTTTTTAGAATTTTCAAAATCCTAGTTCCTTTATTTTTTGAGTTATCATACAGACGGATATACGAGTACATAGCTGAATCGATTTATTTTTCGATTCTGATCCGATCCATACACTTAAGTCTATATCTTCCTCCCTCCTTCTCTGTGTCACAAACGTAATGGCAAATTTGGTATACCCTTTTCACTAATAGTGATATGGGTATAAAAATCATGATTGTCTTAACCATCTTAAAGAACCATTTTTTTTTATATGTGATAAATTTTTGTTATATGTGATTTTAAGTAGTTTTCATCTCTTCAAATCTCATGAATCCAATAAATTTAAATTATGTTTTTTTTTTATTTTTATTTTAATTTATTGGGACAAATATTTGTTGCACCAGAACTTCAATTTTTTTTTTAGTATTTTTATCACGACCGTGTTAAAATATGTTACCACATCTAGATCATCATCATCATCCTACTATATCATCACTCAATTTTTCTTCTATATGAATACTGATTTTATTTGATATTGTTTCTTATGTGATATTGATCTCCGAATTAATACTGAACAGATATATTGTATAAATGTTGAGTTTTGTCTTCCTGCAAAAATTTCCTTATTTTCATTTTAAAGTTTTTATGTCATAATTCTTATTTTTTTTTTTTCAATTTTACCTTAAATGGCAAATATTTTTTTTAATTCCATTTTCGGTTATTGATCTTCGGAAAATAATTTAATGATTTTTTATTTGGTTTATTAAGTATAGTAAATTGTTTTTTTATTTCAGAGTTGTATTGATATACGTAGAGTGGATCAATATTATATATATATAGTATAGGTATGTACATATTATAAAAACAACATGTTATATTTTTATTTTTAGCCCTGGATTTGTTATGAAAAGTTTAAAATGTGAAGATCTAACTTTTATATAACATAAATAGAATTGTTCCTATTGTTTTGTTTATAAAACCAAATAAAGAACGTTCTAAAATAAAAAAAAAAACGTGCACATGCTATCATAACCTTTAATAACTTGTACGGAATGTAGAGTATAGGAAAGGAAAATACAGAGGAGGTGTATCTACTTTAAGATACCTGTATGAACGTAATATAAACTGGTGATATAATCTGGTAAATTATTTTTTCAAATACACAATTTGATAGACTCTGAGTAATGGTATTCGAACTTCTTACACTACACAAATTATATTTTAAGCAAATGTTGGCCATTAAAGTTAACTGCTTCTACCAAAATTTTAGCCACCCAACTTTATTGAGCCATTATCTATTTAAAAAAAAATTGTGTGGAGGATACTCGAACCTATTGACTCAAACAGCAATGACGGCTCTTGCATAAAAACGAACTTATGAAAATTTAAGAATTCTAGCTCCTTTAGTTTTTAGGACACACATTGCTTGATAGATTTACTTTTTAACGCTGATCCGATCCATACCTTTTGGCCTTTACCTACCGTTCTCCTTTATTGTATAGCAAATTTAATTCAAATTTACGTTATAATCATAGGTTTAAAAATATGAGCAGTTTAATTTTAAAAAAAATAAATAATAATTATATTCAACGTAGATAATGCACATTAGATGAATTATATTTAAAAAATATCTTTTAGATCCCTTTTCAATTTACGTTACACGTACATTAATTTATATTAATATTTATTAATATCAAGTTGAAATATTCTTTGAGAAAATTTTTAAAATTCTTATGAAGAGAATAATGGTTTCAGATGTTAATTTTAATATAATTAGTTTTGGCTATCCTGAATTTGATATTGTTGTTGTTCGTTTAGGGGGTTAGAATGAGCAATCCGTATTAGGCCTGTTGTGCAATACTTTTTATTAATTTATTTGAATATTATTTTTTAGTTTATGCATATTTAAATTATATTTGATAAGTTGATAAGCGAAAGGCCCTTGAATTTGGTATCAATTAGATTAATATTAAAAATTAAATAACATGAGCGAGAAGATTCACATATAATGTCACATATAATATACTGACTGGGTTTCAGATATTACGTTTTTTAGATCTTACAAATAAAATAAAATTGTAACACATAATAATGAACTTCGGTCGTCTGGGTTTCAGATAGCACCATAATGGGATTAATTTAAGGATTTTAGGGTAACATGAACGGTAGTTATACATGTTAAAAAATTTAAGAATATCTTTTAGTTTACCAGATAGTTAAAATTTACTATGTATAGCCTATAGAAGATATAGGTATATATTAGTAACAATTAACAATTCAAAGTTAAGAATTTAAACTTCAAAGTATAGGTTAAAAGTTATCTGAAACTTAAATGCCATGTAACTATGAGCTTTCAAAGCGTAAAGCATTTGTTCTGAATGAACAATTAAAAGGACGAAAGAAAGTTCGTAATTGTTTTTAATTCAACTTCTGCAGCACATTTAATTTTTAAACTTTAAAAATAATATTACTAAATTTTATAGGTACTCCATATTTGAATTTGTAGAACTTAAATATTTTTAAATTAAAAATAAAAATTAAAAGAAACTTATATAAGTTTAAACAATATGTATGCCTCTTCCTTTTTAATTAAAAATACTAATTAGGATTAAGCAAAACATAACTATAATATAAATATATAAAATTGAACTCCATATATATATATATATGTATATACTTATTAATACTTATTTTATATGAATAATGGAGCATAGGAAGAAAAAATAAAGAAAACTGTATGTTGTTAAAATAAAGGTTAATTAGAGAATGTTTTATAGCCTAATTAAAATAACAAAAAACAGCTTCTAATCACATGAAAGTTGGTAGCCAAACAAATACTTGTAAATTTTATATATTTATATATATATATATATATAGTTATGTATAAGTGTTCTGAGAAATTCTTATGGGTTTAAATGTGCATTGCACTTGTCATAAAAAATAAAAATCTCATAAAATTTGATCTTTTCTATGATATACCTACCAAGTTTTAAAGCGTATATGAGACTCAATCTTTTAATTGATGACATGTCTTTATGAACCTTTAATATTTAAAAATAAAACATCTAGAAAAAAACTCTGTATCACTTTAAAAAAAATTCATTCTTAATAAAATGAAAGGGTTCTTTATCGACATAAGCACATATTAAATAAATATAATATACAGGAAATCGAATTTAATTATTTTTTTTGGATATTTTTTTATTTTATTTTGTTGTTTAGGTGTAAAATAACTTTTTTTTTTCGGGTATACTTCCATTTAGGTCTTAGGTAAGACAATGTTTGTCTTAGTTCGAGTTGGCGTAAAAGTCATTAAAGCACTTTAAAAGTACTTTGAAAATGTCAAAAATAACTTAAATATCTTTGAAATAATAAAAATCTTTTATAAATCCAAAGAAGTTCTAAACTTTTAATTATACTAAAAGAAAGATTTAAAAAAAGTCTTCGAAATCTTTTTCTTCGATTAATCTTTTGTCCGAACTTAATAAATGAGTCAAGTTGTGTGGTTAATGTTCAAAAAAATCGTACACAGAATCTATACGGAACTGCACCCCGTTTTTTTTTAATATATACACGGATTAATCATTAATAAAAAATAATGTTCGAAAATACATAATAAATAAAAATTAATACTACAGTTAGGTGCAAAATGATAGTACTAGTTTTTTTTTTACAAGAAATATATCAAATATAGAAAACTTAAATCTTACTTCTAAAAGGAAAAGAATTAAATATTAATTGAATGTCTATACTGTTAATAATACTGTTAATAATTATAATATTTGGAGTAATTTTACAAATGAATTAATTTTAGTTAATTTATTATATAAATATACATATATTATATAAGCACACTTAATCTAATAGGTCCTTTGCCAGAATGACATGTACACCAGACTTTCTATCAATTTATTAATAAAAAAATATACTGTATATTAAAATAATTTAATAAGAAGTCCAAATGTCAAATAGGCAAAGGATTAATATCATCAGGCAATATTTACTAGTCTGGTACTACGTAATCATGCAATTTTAGTACACAAATCCATTCAAATATTTAGTGTAGTAAAAAAATATGCAAAATATAATAAGAATATTATAAATGTACAACGTACGTGAAAATTAAAAAATTAAAAGATTTATTGATCAATTTTTCAATTTAATGTTTAGCATCATTTTTTGTTCCTTATCGTTTAATATGTATAATAGGTATATATTGACATATAAAAATATGTTTGTATATAAAATATATAATAAAATAATGGTAAATTTTTGATTTTTTCGTCGGAAAAAATATATATATAAAATATAAAAAGCGTTTCAGCTACTGTTTTACTACAACCATAGCTATATTTGATAGCCATACCAAAAGAAAATTTAAAAAAAAAAAAATTTATTACCTCATCAACCATCAAAAGTATAGATTGAAGTTATGTCTAAGAATTTGTGCAGTAAAGTCTTTTTATGATAATTAAGAACTCATATTAAGTGAGAGAAGAAGAAAGGAATAAAATCTGAATGAACAAGTAAGGAATAAAACCAAGGGTTTTTTAAAAGCACATTTTCAAAATTATATATAGGATTTCTTACTAAGTATTTTATCATTCATTTTTATAAAAATATATATAAAAATAATTCAAATTATTTTAATTTAGTTATTTCATAAATTCATTATTAATTATGATTAATAGTGGAATCAATACTTAGAATATAATCCCAATACACTCAACATAACCTTTTAACAAATGCGAAATATAACTTTGGAAAAATATACACTCGTGAATTAGTTACTAATTTATAAAAACATGAACGAATTTTAGGTCCCAATAGCCGTTCAAGGGCGAAGGTTCCCAAATTTTTATTAAGTAAACTAATGATGAATCACAATTGACAATTGAATTGACTCCACCAAAATTTGGAATTTTACTTATAATTTTATTATCTAAGCAAAAATGGTTAAAACTATGAGACCTTTTTTTTAATTTCAAGAACGCTTTTTAATTTAATAAAAACCTTTAACATATATTTTGAAATATTATGCTGCAGTCTTAAATTTTATATATTTTAAAAACAAAAATTTGCACAGGTATTCAAGTTACAAGTGTTTAAAAATAACAAAATTTCAATTTTCAAGCCCTTATAGCGCCTAAATACAAGATGTGACAAAAAAATTTTATTAACCGACTCATACGAATTTCTAAGGATCTAACAGCTCCCAAAATTTCATGACCCTAGTTTGAACCGTTTAGAAGATATGTGGTAATTTAGTGGTTAAAATTTCTTTTCTCTTTTTCAAACGTTGTAAAAGTTTTTGTAAACATACGGACAGACAGAGTGAAGCTATATAAGCACATTTTTACATAATCTTTTGAAAATGTTCTAAAAAGCATTAATTATGAGAATGAAAAATGAGAATGTTTTACATTCTGAAAACGAGAATGAGTTTAATTTATTGGACTTGGAATTTGTTAACCCATGCCGGCCCCACGATTGTCCAAAAAAAATTTTGGAAGCAAATTGCGTCCAATTTTGTGCAGTATTGCTTTGGCCAAAGAGAAAGTTTCAAAAAAATTTTTGTTGAGTTTCGTTAACCCTTTGTGGCACAGCGGTTTTTTACAGATTTTTTTGTTACTCTAAATTAGAAACGATTTGGCCGGTTGACTACAAATTTTGTGTGCTTGAACTACTTTGAAAATGGAGTTGAGTCTGTTATCAGGCTTGGTGTTTGGTAACACGTATCGGTCCTTCGATAAAAAACAATTTTTCAAAGTAAATTACGTCCAATTTTGAAAATTAGTTAGTACTTCTTTGAATTACAGAAAGTTTAAAAAATTAATAGAATAATACTAGAATAATCATTTTAAAAAAATTGCTTTAATACATTTTAAAATTAACATTATCACCATGTGTAAATTTTGTGTTAACTTTTTGCAGTAACATCAACTTAAATTAAACTTCCATTGAGAGGCGCAGCGACGCGCACCGTGTATTAGCTAGTTATATATAAAATCAAATTTTATTTTTAATTTACATTTCTAGGACTTGTCTTTTAAACATAGGCTTTTTTTATTATTATTATATATTTAATTTATTATTGTACATAAAATATATTAAAAATCAAGAACAACTTTTGAAAAGACATTATGTTCTTGTTAATGAAATTTAATGTTCGTGAGATTTGAATTTTAAAAATCTTTAAATTAGTTTGATAATTTTTATTTTTATTCTTTTTATATGTAATTGTTTATTGACTTCTGAAGTTAATTATTTTTTATCATTTTAATCAAATGTTATAATTAAATATCAGGGACAAAAATAAGATTACAAAAGTTTTATTAAATTTTTAAAGAAAAATGATTTATTTCAATAAATTTTTTATTCTGTGTTTTTATATACATACTTTATTTCTTATCTATATCATATATATAATACACAAGTGTTGACGAGACCTTGCCAGCATGTAAAAAATATAATCACATCAAAATTGTTATATATATACTTCACACGTTAAATAACGATGGCAATACTCATACCTTTAAATTTATTATTATGAATCCCATACACGATGGGCCTGTTTTGTTGTTACGAATCCCTTACACGATGTTTTCAACTTTGTACGCGTATTTGCGAAGATAAATAGGTTGCATTTCACGTACAATTGTGAATTTTTTCTTTTTCTTTAACACAAAATTTTAGAAAAAGAATAATATAAAATTCAATATTGTAAATTTAGTATAGCAGGCCAAAAAATATGTTATATATTTTTAATAAAAAAAAACAAAAACAAAATAAAAAAAAATTTTTTATGAAAATAAATTTATTTATTAGTTTATGAATTAGTTCATTTCAGTTTTATAAATCACAGAAATGAAAAATGATTTTCTGGAAATTTTAAATAAATAGTAAAACATTTTGTAAATAAAAATTGTTTCACAGGAAAATTTGTGTAGTAAGTCTTAATTATTTTCAGTGAAAATCTGAAATAAGGGCGAAGGCTTTGATGCATTGCTTGGTTTGCTTAAGCAAATCATCTCCTCATTTATCCATCATAACTTATTTTTTAAAAAAAAAGTTAAAAATAAAAAAAAAATGGTGTAGAGGTTGTGAAAGTGGCTTCGGGTGTATAATACCTGAGTTCAATGCACCATAGAAGTTAAACAAAATAAATTTTTTTTAAACTCAATTAGGTATATTAAAAAAATTCCAAATAAAATTTATAATTTTCATTTGATAATGCAAAACTCAATTTTACGTACATATAAATAGATACATTATTGTATGTACTTATATGCTATTTATTGTATTGCATGTCGAGTAGGTACATTATAGAATGTTAGTATAAATATATTATAACCTTTGACTATATAGTCATACGGGTATAAACTATAAATAGTAATAAAAATTTGTGCAAAAATTACACATATCTGCGATTTTATATGTTTGTTACAATATGTATACAGATATTAATCTGATTGCAATTATACAAATTATTCAATTTTTTTTGCATTAATCAGCAGACAGACAAATTGCTTGAAGTTCAGAACGATAATAAAAATGAAATGAAAATTATATAAAAGGCTAAAAAACCTTTTATTTTCCTATAGTTTTTAAGTTGAAGAACCCTATAAGAAAAATGGTATGTTTGATTTGAAAAGGTAATGAGAGTCTCTTTAATTGTTTTAGTTAAAAAAAAATAATTAACACTGAATATATTACTAAATTATTTTTTATTTTTTTAATAAATTAAATTTAAACTATTTTGTTATTAAACAGCAGTTGCTGCATTAATAATGTGTAAAATGATAGAAATATTTTATAAATTGAATTTTTAAATTTCTTTAAAAATGTACAGATTTCAATGAAAAATCTGTACCTACCTTCAAGTAAGAGATTTTTTCCACAAATAATTTTTAAATTTTTATTTAAACATTTAGATTGCATTCTATCAATTTTTGAGACTCTTATTGGCACAGAATATTTGTAAAATTTTATTTTATTGGTTAGAGCGTCATATCAAATCTATTCGATTGGTCTTATATTAGCATTTATTAGTATTTTGAAATTAACCAAAGGTTTTTAAAAAAGCTAATTTCCTAATAAACTTTTCTTGGAATTTTATTTTTTTTTTTTTTTTTTTTTTTTAAGCGCTAACTGTTCAACTGTTAGGCTAATTAGCCTGTCTATACCATAGGTACATGTTGGAACAGGGGGTCATATTATATTCGTGTTATTAGAATTGGTCTTATTGAATTCCACATACAATTTAAACATGAGATAGTACTAGGCCTTATAACATGTAGAAACGTCTTAGATTTTCAATATTTACAATTCTATTTTTTGTTTATATTGTAATATTTTATATTTTACTTATATGGTATTCTATATCTGCGAGTTATATTATTTAATTAAATTATTTGTTTATATTTTGCATTTGTTTATATTTTTATATTAAAGTATTTTTTATTAAAGATTTATAATTATTAATTATTGATTATGCCATTAATTTGAACCCAATGGCGAATGGTAACTGAGTCGAGTCGAAAACCAGAAAAGTTTTTCACTTTCACTAGAATTCGAACCCGGGCCCTTCTGCATGAAAGGTCGGCACTTAACCACTGTGCCACCCAGCTATTGTATAAGCAAAAATGTAAAACCAAGAAGAACTATCTTGAATTGAAGAAACCCCCTTATAAAAATATTAACACGTGTTAAAATATAATATTGGTGCTTTTTGTATATTGCATCATTTAGAAGTACATATATAGACAGGTATTTAATTTAAAGTATTTTAAAATAGCGAACCATCAACTTTTCACCGCTTTCACTAGCCTATGACACACCTATAAATAGTCCATTAATTTGTGAGAACTGGATGAGAAATTAATTGATGATAGTTCTATTCTCATCCATTTTCCATCTATTTTTTTATTCAATGTCAAAACGAGCAGAGCGAGAAAAATAAGCAGAACACTTTTTTTTATGTCATTATAAAATGTCAAAAACATGAATACGAAATTCAATAGTGCATGAAACGTGTGTGGTAGCTGCATCCATTAATGTTCTATTAATTTGATGAAAAAGTTGATGTGGAATAGGAGCTTCTCAAAACTGTAAGCCCCTATCTCATAGTTTGAAAAATATAAAGGGTCAAAATTTTTTGCAAAAATTTAGTAGAGGGGCTACAGGAAAAAGTTGTTCAATGAAATTAATTTTATTGCGACGTCTAATAAAAATTCATTGAATTATTTTATAAGGTGTAGAACTTTTGTTAATATCCGGACAGAAAGACAACCGAATAAACGTACAGAGCAATACTATATATAGGTACATTTTTTTCCAACTGGTTTGGAAATATACCTAAAAGAGGAAGATTGTAGTAGAGTATAAACTGTGCCAACTCTGGGATACCCGTATGACCGAAATGTAAACATTATACCATCCGGTTAATTACTTTTGGCAAAATTTCAAACATACAGCCTTATTAGGTACTCGAACCCACTGCAATAGACCAACCAAATTTTGCAGAAACTTTGGCCATTACACTAAACTATTTTTGGCAAAATTTCGGACACGCAGCTTCATTAGGTGTAGAGTAATGCTAATATAAAAGAAGAAGTTTTATGGCAGTTACTCCTCCCGTCGTTCTCTGCGTTACAAATGTAATGGCAAATTTAGTATACCCTTTGGACTAATAGTCATACGGGTATAAAAAACTCAGAAGAATTCATATACATAAATTGTATTATATGGGTGTTCTAAATTAATTATTAATCATGGATTTATATAATCACTCACTTTTATGTATTATGTATTTCTATTTCTATTTTGTATTCTTCGATATTAATATCACAGAAAAAATTATTATCGAGTTTTAATTTTGCAATTTTTTTTAAAATTTTAAATTTTTTTTACTAAAAAAATTGCAACTTGATTACGTGAAGTGAATTTCAAATGTTTACACCTTCCAGTATCCAATAATATATTAATGAAACTGAATTTAGATCTGAGTTTATTCTTTTTATTCTTTGTTTCAATCATTATAGTACACAGAATATGTTTATTTTAAAAAATATTTTTCAATTGGTTCAATTTAAGAGTTGGATAAATAGTTGCACTATCATGATGAAGTCGAAGAAAAATTAAAAAAAAAAATGAAACCAAAATTAAACAAAATAAATAAACCGCGTGTTCAATTTCATTTAAAATTTCTCATGTATTTCACACCTTTTTAAAAGAAAGGTGTATAAAGAATTGTGTTTATACATTTTGATATAATTATATGTATAAATGTATGTGCAAGTTGGTAAGAAACGCTTGTAAAATCATAGCACGTAAATATTCCCACAGTCAAGTACTTTATTTTTTGTAATCTCATTTTATTTTATAATTCACGTTGACATTTGAAGTGAAAACTAAAAAGAATTTAAAAAAAAAACAAACAAAAAAATTACTTTACTTAATGTATTGTAAACATTGAAAAGTTTAAGTATATTTTTAAAGATTTGCAAAAGGAAAAATCTCAATGATAATGTATGATATTTAATTTTTGGGAGCCAGTCTATTTGTCGAAAAAAAAATGTTGAAAAAAAAATGTCGAAAAAAAAAATGTCGAATTTCAATGTTGAAAAATAAATTTTTCGACATTTTTTTTAATATTTTTATAATGATATGTTTTGCGCGAGTTTGGGAGTCACAACCCCCACACATTTTTTTTTTACATTTTTTACATTCGACATTTTTTTTTTCAACATTTTTTACATTCAACATTTTTTTTTCGACATTTTGTTTTTCGACATATCTAATTCGAAATTTTGTTTTTCAACATATCGCCCTACCCCCTTAATTTTTATACCTGTATGACTATAGGCCAAAAGGATATATTAAATTTACTATTAAGTTTGTGACGCAGAGAAGGAGGGGGGTAGATATAAACTTAAAGGTATGGATCGGACCAGAATCGAAAATTAAATCGATCTAGCTATGTATGTCCGTTTATCCGTCTGCCCAAATATAACTGAAAAAATAAAGTAGCTAGGATTTTGAAATTTTCACAAATTCGTTTTAATGCAATAGCCTTTATCGCTATTGAAATCCAACTAGTTGGTTCCACGGGTTCGAGTACCTGCTATACAACTTGTTGTTTTATATGAGCATTACTCTATACCTAACGAAGCTGGGTGGCTGAAATGTTGCCAAAAATAGTTTAATTTTATGGCAAAATTTGGTCAGTTTAATGTTTCTAAGTCAGTCTAAGTCTATGTCAGCAATGTCAGCAAATAAAGTTGACGTAGTGAAAAAGGTTCGAACAGCTGACTCAACTTATATTTTCTTTTGTACTAACTGAAAGACTGATAAGTTATGCATTTAAAATTTTATCAAATATAATTAGCAGGATGATATAATGTCGATATTACGTTCATACTGGTATCTCATCCTACACTCTTCCTAGTATTTAATATATTTTTCAATTTCATCTTTTGATTTTAATTTTTAAAACGAACAGTCGCTTTATGTATGGATGAGAAAAACGAAAAATAGAATTTTCTTCCTAATTTAAAATTAACAAATTACCGATATAATATTCATATTAAGTTCTAAGATTACATACTTAATTATAAACGCATTACATAATTAACAATTTAGAATTTCAACTTTTGTAACTATAATTATAATTATGCATTAGACTGTTAGACAAATGACGAAAACCATGGTCTGTAGTGTTAATTTTTAAATATTTGTTGGGACAATTTCCAAAAATTAAGGAATATGTAATGGTTATTGTGATGATGTTTGCTTATGAGCAGAGACCAGGTTTATATGCATTTGCTGTTTTGTGTATATGTAACGTTTATTTTGGACCTACACACCTAATAAAGATGTATGTTTGAAATTTTGCCAAAACTAATTAACCGGATGATATAATGTATATGTTGACACAGTCTACTCTACTACACTCTTCCTCTCCATAAGTAATAAAATAAAAATTAACAATTGAATTGAAATTTATGGGAAACCTAAACCTACGACCTAATAAAGATGAGGGCATGTTATTTTGTGTAATTAAGATAATTTTTGGTTCAAAAACATGTGAATCTATTCTGAATCAACTGTTTATTTAAACATTCTTTTTTTTTTTTTTTTTTTTACGAGGGAATGGAAAGCTCGAAAGCCATCTTTAAAACTATGCGGTGTTTCTTTGGGTAGTGTATGATTTTAACACACCAAAAACCACAACCTTTTTGAAACAAACTTTAGGAGGGAACCTGTAATACAAATGTAGAGTTTGATTACAGAGATGAGGATGTGGAAGGATTTAGGATTATGGTAGAAGTTATTTGGAATATGGGGAAAATTGGATGGGATATTTAGAAGAAAGATGTTAATGTTCTTCTTAAATTTGGTTAAATCGTACATATATACACTATCAACTTTGGGGAACACATTTGATGGAATTTTGTTCCATAAACGAGATAAGCGCATGACAAACGAATTTCCATAAGCCGTGTTACGCCATCTAGCTAGCTCAACTGTGTAGGGATGAGCATCTGTTGCCCTCCTTGTTTCCCTTTGAAAAAACTTGAATGAAGGCATAAGTTGTTTGATTTCTTTAGAACAGGTGTTAGTCCCTACAAGATATCTATAAAACAAGGTCAGTGATCCAACAGTGCGACGATGGCTGAGTGGAGTGAGCGTTGAGGTAACACTGGGTCATTTATAAGACGAATAGCTCTGTTTTGCACTTTATCGAGATATCCCAGCGCCGTAATGGAAGCACCAGCCCAAATATGTGCATTATACTCCATTTTCGGCCGACTATAAGTTTTATAGATATTGAGGAGATCAAAGGATGAGAAGTAAGTTTTGCCTTAGCTACTCCAAAAATATGATTTGACCAAGTCAATGTTTGGTTTAGCTCAATCCCCGAAATGTTCAAGTCTTCTGTAAGCTGCAAAGCCTCTCCTTGAAAAGAAAGGTTCGGAATAGTTCTTGCTATTTTTCGCGAGACAAGGCAGCATTGGGTTTTTTGGTGTTGAAATCAACTCTGTTGATTTCACCCCATTTTTGGATTTTAATTAAATCTTTTTTTAATTCACTTATAGTGAAATTTTTTGCTGTTGAGTTAATCTGATGATTAATGTTACAGCGGCTATGAAATTCATAGGAAGCAACAAGGGTACTGTCGTCTGCGAAGCTATGGATTGGATTGGAGATTATTGATAGTAGGTCATTTATAAATATTATAAAAAGGCTGGGGGGTAAAACAGATCCCAGAGGGACCATTTATTTTAAAATCTTTGGAATATCCATCGATAAGAATACAAATCGTGCGATTCGAAAGGAAATATCCAATCCATTTCACAAAAACCCTACCTAGAACTAAAGCGTTGCATTTTGCCAATAAAGCATCATGCCAAACTCGATCGAAAGCTTTAGAAATATCCAAAGCCACAACATCAGACTCACCAGAATGGTGAAGACTGATATTAAGCTTTTTGCACAGGTAGGTCATGAGATCACCAGTTGAACGACTGGCCGTAAATGCATAAAAAATTATCTTAAGATTGTTTTATATTTCCTTTTGTTAACCGTTAGTTATTTCTAAAGATTGCCTATCGTAAAACATTTTGGTTTTAATTTAAAAATATTTTTGTAATTTGCATTGATTTTATTTAGTTCCTTGGTTAGATTCCCAACTAGCTAGTATTAAAGTTTGTATGAAAATATAAATTAAAACAAAAAAAAATTCAATTTGCGTGAAAATGAATCCAAATTTTCTAATATACAATTGAACATATATAATATACAACTCTAAGTTTCTAGACCATGCACGAATTTTCATTTAATTTTATACAAAATTTGTTTAAAAATTCCAAATAAAAAAATTAAATCTTCTAATTTATATAATATAGTATAATATAGTTTACAAAGTTTTTTATTTTTTTAAATATTTTTTTCATAAAAGTTATTTACGATTAAGTTGTAAGTAAGTGATGACAGAATGTTCATGTCAAAATTAAGTTAAGGTGTAAGCAAAAAAAATATTAGTATAAAACCATATTTAAAAACAAAAGGTAAATAAATAAAATATATACTTTCAACATTTTACGTATTATAATTCATATTTATAAGTATTATGTATAATAATAATTCATTTATGCTTCCATAAATATTTAATCGCATTCTGTCAACTTTTATAGCCGTTAATTACTTTAATATATATTGTGACGGTCCCATTTGAATTCGACCAAGAATTACCAAAAAAAAAAAAACAACAACTGACCGAATAACTGTGAATTGCTAATTTGAACAAAAAAAAATAAAAACATTGAAATAAAATCTAAGATGATCACAAGATAAATTAATTTTTATTTATATTTATATATGAATTTTATTTTTTATTTTCTGCTTGTTAACACGGTGCGGGTGTTTGAAAATTGTACTAAATTCATTTTTTAATTTGTTTTTTTTCTATTTTACTTTTTTTTTTTTTAGTTAGTTTTGATTCAGGACATTTGAATAACGCAATCTTTTTATTTCATGGTCTTAATTAAAAAATCAAAGTATAGAGTGCCATTTATTTTCATTAGAATTAAGTTTTTTTTGTATTAAAAAATTTAAAAATAATTTTAATAGTAACAGGAATCCATCAAAGCATTTATAAATGATATTCAAAATTTTTTGTAGGACCGGCAATTTTTTTGTAACAGTCAGAGAAGGATGCCTCTTATCGTAGCTGTTATTTATCAGTGAGAGAAATAGCAGTACTACACAGAGGAGTAATTTGGCAACGCTCTCGGAAGCTGGAAATTCTAAAATATTCTGATGACATCATTCTAATAATCCATATAGCGAAAGAATTGCATCAATAAAGTGGGAAAAAAAAATTGAGCGACTAGGTCTTTTAATTAACAAAAATAAGACCAATCAACAGTACAGACCGAATAATACTAACAAAAGATTGTGGTACAAATAAAGTTATAGAACACAGTAAAGCAAGGAAAGCGCTCGGAAGGCTGTGGTTGATAAAACCGAAATAAGGGGAGGGACTATTTGAAAGCCATATGTTCTCGAAATTTATTTAAAGAAAAAACAGTTCGGGTTAAACTTATTAAGAACTTTCCTTAGTCAGGAGTAATAATTTTTGGTTCGACAATTTTTGTTTATGCGAAATATTTTTTTTAATACGACAAACGGCGAAAACAGTGATGTATAAAACAAAGACTAACGCATACTTGCAATTATAATAAACTTAAATAAAATTTTATGATTCTTTCAAAGTAGATCACCTTGTATTTAAGGAATTCATTTCTGTTTTTAGGTTATTATTAAGGGTGAAAATGATTACGCTTATAATAAGTTTTATACGATTATCAGATTAATCGAACCATGTAATTATGCGGAATTAAAATTCTGAAAAATTATGAATATTTAAAAATATTTTATTTAATATTTAATATATTCGTTTTATTGTTATATGTAACTAATTTTTTATTATAATTTTGTTAGGTTTTTTTCTTACGAAACGAGAAAAGGATTAAATTAAGTAAAATTAAAGAAATAAAGATTTTTTGACGCGGTTACCTTTTGGCACATTTTCAAAAGATTTTAAAAAAATATGCTTATAAGTTTCACTCTGTCCATCTGTTCTAGAAAAAATTTTTTTGGATGTGGAATTTTTGGCCCCGCATACCTTCTGAACGGTACAAGCTAGAGATTTAAAATTTTGGGAGAAGTTTGAAATTAGTAGGAGTAGGCTTACAAATTGTTTTTGTCACTGAAATTTGAAATTTAGCTTTTTTTAAGGAACTGTAACTTAAATACTATATTTAAAAATCCAACAATATATTGTAGCATACTTTAAAGTTTTTTGTTTTTTAATTTAAGTGGGATTTTTAAAATTGGAGAAAGTGTTTTTTAGGTTTAATCAATTTTGCTTAGATAATAAAATTCCAAGAAATATTACAAATTTTGGTGGAAATCACAATTTCATTTCTAGAACCCCAAAAATTTTGGGCGGAGGGAGGGGTTAGATTCACGTGAATCATCATATGTTTGCTTCTTGAAAATTTCAGAACCTTCCCTATTCAAGGCCTATTTTTTTTTTTTTCCAGATCTTCTTTCAATCTCATTGAAGAGATTCCATGTTATTCCAGTTCTTTTGGTACTAATCTCTTTCATTATGTCATCTAGCACTACTGAGAAGAGGATTTGTGAGAGTGGACAATTAGAAGATCTGGTTTACTCCTATCTTGGTGATGAATAGTTCGCTGGTATTACCATTGTGGAGTATTGAGAGTTGTGTTTCTTCATACATGTTCTGTATTATTTCTATTATTTTTTCCGGCACATTTCGATTTCTAAGTGCTTTCCATATGGCTTTTCTGCTTATACAATCGAAAACCAGGTATAATGGGGCTCGCCATTCTATTGACTGTTCAGCGATGATTCTGAGCGTATTAACCTGGTCTATGCAACTTCTATGGGGACGAAAACCTGCTTGCTCATCTTTTATTTGGTGCTCTAGGTTCTCTTGCAGCCTTGTTTGTATTATTGTTGCCATAATTTTGTAGATTGTGTTTAGCACTGTTATGCCTCTCCAGTTGTCGCACTTGGTCAGATCACCTTTCTTTGGAAGTATGATGATTGTTCCATTTTTCCGGTAATCTGCCTTCATGTCCCCATGCTGTTGTGATGTGAGGTTCTAGAAGCTCGGCTGATGTTTCTGGGTCTATTTTTATAATTTCTGCTGGGAGACCATCTTCGCCTGTTGCCTATTAGGACTTAAAAATTAAAAATTTCCTTTTTTTATAAATTAGTAACTTAGTTACTAGTGCGTAATATTAAAGCTACAACATTATATTTTGATGCTCATTAAGAGATTTTGTGACTGCATTGGAACTATATTTAAATATTGATTTCATTATTATTCATAATTAATCATTTACTTTTTTATATATATTTATTTCATCTCATTATGAAATACAATATAATTTTGAAAATGTACTTTTTTAAAAACCTTTGCTTTTTTTCATCATTTGGTTATTTTATTTATAACCTTCAATATGATTAATATTATTGCAATGATTGTTGAAGAAAATCGTTAAAAAAAAAACCCATTTTATATAATATTGTATTAAATTATTTAAATGTTATTTTTTATTTTTAAAATTTGAATTAATTTTATTAACAATTATCACGCCAATTCTTTTTTCTTTGTTTTTAGTTTAGAATTATATTTAAAATATATGTAATAAAATACACATCATTAAACTGAAAATGATTAATTTCCTAAGAAAGGTAGCAAAAAACCTTAAGATTCCTTAATATGTTGTAAGTTTTAGTTATAATGTCACCTACATCCTCCTTATTTCAAAAACTTTGATTAATTACCTATCATTGTCGGTACAATGATTAAGATAAGGATTGATAGGATATTTGTTTATTGAGATATAAATGTGCTAAAATGTGTGAAGGTGAAAAATCCTTTAAGTTTGACAGACAAAATTTCAATCATGGACTGAAACTACAATCTAATATTGGCAATAAAAGGTGTAATTATGTATAAAATTACATACAAAAATACGAATTTGGATTTAATTTGAATCTGTCAGATATAATGTGGAATTTATATAATAAAAATGTTATGTCAATTTAGATGTTTGAAAATTTTTGCAATATGGACATATCATAATTAGAACGTTATGTCAATGCAACTATTACAAAAAAAAAATACAATGCTAAGCTAAAACAAGGAAGAATGTAGTAGAGTAGACTGTGTCAACTCTGGGATAACCGTTATGACCGTAATATAAACATTATATCATCCGGTTGATAACTTTTGGCCAAATTTCAAACATACAGCTTTATTAGGTGTAGTGTAATACTCATATAAAAGAAGGAGTTGTATGGCAGCTACTCGAACCCTCTGCAGTAGACCAACCAAATTTTTGCAGTAAATTTGGCCATTACACTAAAATATTTTTGGAAAAATTTCGGACACCCAGCTTCAATAAGTACTGAGTAATGCTCATATAAAAAAAAGAAGTTGTATGGCAGGTACTCGAACCCGTGGACCAAAATGGCTGGATTTAGCGATGACGACTTTTGCATAAAAAACTAATTTGTGAAAATTTCAAAATCCTAGCTCCTTTATTTTTTGAGTTATCGTGCGGATGGATATACGAGTACATAGCTGAATCGATTTACTTTTCGATTCTGTTCCGATCCATACCCTTGAGTCTATATCTACCTCCCCTGGTTCTCTGCGTCACAAACGTAATGGCAAATTTAGTATACTCTTTTGATTAATAGTCATACGTGCATAAAAATTGAAGAGTGTCTTAACTGCAACAGCCCTTAATTGATGGAGTTCAAATTTGTTTAAAGTAATTATATATCTCAAAAATATAATAAGTTAGCAGCCGTATATAATTAACAAAATCGAAATTGTATTCTGATCAAATAAAATGCAATCAACTAAATAGTATAGTTGGTATTACTACATAATAATATATTAGAGTATATTGCTCTTAAATTTGAATTTAAAATTTTTTTTTAATTTATTCTAAAATTGGAAATATTACATTAAATTTTTCATTGAATCTGAAACGAACTATAAATCTATATAATATATAATATGTAATGTATATATATATATATATATATATATATTAAATATATATAAGAAAATAATCTGAGAATTAAATATAAGCAGGATCATAATGATATTGATATGATTATAATGAAAAATTTCATGAATTTGTTTCAGAGTTTTAAAAAAGTCAACTAAAAAATCCAAAAAAAAAACTTGAAATGCAGCCCAAACAATAAAAATCAAGAAATATGTGTATAAGAATAAATTCAATCCATTGAAAAAAGGTGAGTAAATTGGGTGTCGTAAAAGCATTTTCCGGCGCAAATTTTTATACCATATCGTTGTACTTAAAAAAAATTTTTAAAGTTTACAAAAAACTTTAAAAATTCAAAAAAAAAAATAAAAAAATAAATAAAATAACTAAAACAATTACAATTTTAAAAATGTTTTTATAAATGAATGATTTTATGGTCGTTTTGATGATTTAAAATCATTATAGGTTTATATTTTTGGTTTTTTTTTTTTTTTGAAAATGAATGATGATCGTTAGTGGTTTATGTCTGATGCTTTTTGTCATGTTTTGAAAATTTCGACATCTGTCAGATTGTCTTTTATTTATAGCCTAATCAAAACAAATCGTTCAGTTTTTGTATCAATTTTTTTTTTTAATACATCTTTTAAAGCCAATATTTAACCTTTAAAGTTAAAATTTTGTTTTTGTATTAAATAATTTTTTTCTTTTTTTTTTTTTATAAAATAAAAATTAATAAAAAATTTAATAAAAAAAAAAAAAAAAAATTTTGTATATAAAATATTTTTTAAGAATTTTTAAAATTTTGTTTGAAAAAAAAAAATGTTGAGGTTTATTGAAGCAAGTTGAATTAAAAATTTAATTGATTGAAATTGGTTTTTTATGATGTGTTAAAAAGCTGAAAATAAAAATTTATCAATTGTTGCAAAAAAAAAAAAGTATGTATTAAGGAATTAGTTAAGTTTTTGTTTTTAGATTTGTGTTCATTTCAAAATTTATTCTATATACACATGCATAATACCAAGTATTGATTTTAAGCAATAGTGAAAGCTTAAGATAATCAAAACTGAAATCAGTTTTAATATAACATTAATTTTTAATGTTATACATCTTGATTTTAAATACTGTTGTAATTTCAACGGAAACTCGAACAAAAGCTTTAAATGTAGTCTGGTTATATAATATAGATAATAGACAATTGATTAAAGGTTTTTGTTTTTTACGAGGCCCATATAGAAAGCCAAATATATAAGCTGTGCGTAGTTCCCATAGGTAGTGTCCCACTTTAACACATCAAAACCACAAGCCTTTTTCAACCAAACTTTAGGATGGGAAGCATGACACAACTTTACGGCTTAGTTCTAAAAATCAAAGGGAAGGATTTACTTGATGTTTAAAGTATATATATATATGTATTTAAAATGGTTTTGACAGAAAATTTTAGACGCACCTTGTCATTTAGGTAGAAGATGACCTTAAAAATTACTTAATAACCTTATAAATTACCTTATAAATTACTTAATAAATATGTAATATTATTTTCCTGGGTTGTTCTTGATTACTAAAATACTAAGATTTTTTTTATAAATTATAATAAAACTTAACTTCGATACGCAGAGGAAAAAACTGATAAATAGTACGCTTCCAATGTAATGAAATTTCTATATTTTTTTTTTATAACAATTTTTTAAGCATTTTTTTTTTCGTTTTTTTAATCTTGTTTTATTTTATCTATTTTCTTTTTATACCCGTATGACTATTAGTCAAAAAGGTATACTAAATTTGCCCTGACGTTTGTGACGCAGAGAAATAGGGGGGATAGATATAGACTCAAGTGTATAGATCGGATCAGAATCGAAAAATAAACCGATTTATCTATGTGTGTCCGCCCGTCTGTCCGCACACTAACTTAAAAAAATGAAGGAGCTAGGATTATGAAATTTTCACAAACTCGTTTTTATGCAATAGCCGTCATCGCAATTTAAGTCCAGCCATTTTGGTGTACGAGCTCGAGTACCTGCCATACAACTTCTTTTTTTATATCACTCTGTACTAATTAAAGCTGGGTGCCTAAAATTTTGCCAAAAGTAGTTTAGTTTTATGGCCAAAGTTTCTGCAAAATTTGGTTGGTCTACTGCAGTGGGTTCAAGTAGCTGCCATACAACTTCTTCTTTTATATGAGCAATACATTACACTTAATAAAGCTGTATGTTTGAAATTTTGGCAAAAATAATTAACCGAATGATATAATGTTTATAATACGGTATTGTTTTTGCTTAAAATCGGACCAAGGCTTCGGGGAGCTGCCATACAACTTTTTTCCACCAATATGAATTTCTTCAAAACTAACTATACTAGGAGGATGAAAATTACACATGGTTAGTTATATAATGAATTGAGCACATGTATGAAGTTTCAAAATATTACGGCCCCATTTTCGGGCAGCTGCCATACAAAGTTTTCAATTCAATAACTATGAATCTAATGAAGCTACAAGGCTAAAATTAAAAGTGGGCAGGTAAAGTAGTAGAGCAAGTTACTTGGCAAAGTTGGACATCACTCGGACCAACTTTTAGGTTTAATGTTCCTGAATTTTATTATTTCCTCCGTAATAATATGATTAAAATATAATAATTGTGCTTTAAATATAGTTTGCCTGGTTCTTATCAATTTTCTCAAATACAATTTGACCTAACGAATATGTACAACTATTATATTGATTAGCTAAACATTCAGATAGTCGTTTCTCCTTTATTACCCGTATGAACGTAGCTCTAAGGTCATACTAAATTTACTATTACGTTTATGACACTATTGAACGTTTTTGCAAGTGAAATTAAACCAGTTTGCGTAGAAAGCTCGACACAAATTCTTTTTGTAATTTTTCTAATTTAGATTTTTTACTTGTTAATTTTTCAATTGTTAGTTCGCACAATTCCAGAAAGCAACTATTTTTTTTTAACAACTTATTATTATCATGATTTATTAATTTGGCATTTTATAGTTTAAGGCGGAAAAACGTTCGCTCGATTAAATAGTATTTAATAAAAATGAGTTTTGAATGGTTTACCAAAAGCAATTGAAGTTCATGGTCAACATTTACACAAAATTTAATTTTTGAGAGGAAATATGCATTGCAATAAAAATGCAATAAAAATTGTTTTCCTCAATCCAAAAACTAAAATTCATATTATGGTTTTGTGGATATCCCAGAGTTGATACAATCTACTCTACTCTTTTCCTAATTTGTTATTGTATTTTATTATTTAATCAATTTTTAATCTTGAACTAAGAAATGATTTATTTTTAACCTTAAAAACATATTAAAAAATCTAAAATTCGAAATCCAAATTTAAAGAGCGATTGCATATCTATATTAAGAATAGAAATTTAAAAAAATTAAAAAAAAAAATCAAAAACAAAAGAAAATCTTTCTATATATATATTTTGTGTGTGTGTGTATGTGTTGTTTGTGAACACGTTAACTCACGTAAAGTTCAACTGATTTTGATGAAATTTGATATAAATGCTTAGTTCGTTAAATGTAAGGTTAAGTTCGGAGATGGAAAATCGGACCAGCTAAACCGAACCACGGCATCGGGAGGCTCCCTTACAAAAAAAACAACCTTTCCAAATGTTCTAACCGTCGGAATTAGATCAAATTTGATACACCAACTATTGGGGGGTGTTTAAGAGCTTCCAAGGGTGTCGGGAATGTCAAGTTCTAATAATTCATCAAAATCTGAACCAATTTTAATGAAATTTAGTGTGAATACTTTTTTGAGAATACGTCTGCGCAGATGGGCTAAATTGTAAACCACATTAGCAAGAAGAAAAGCTTACACAATCCATCTTTAAATTAAGTTCAGAACCCGAGTTTTAAAACCCACAAAATATTATTTTATTATTGTTTTTATGTATAGCTGATATTTTTTCATCGTTTTCTCCTATGGACTACTATGTTTTTTTGTTGCACTATCAGAAACTATTTTAATGAATTCGAAATGGTATTATTAAAAATTTCATATGCAACAGAAAGGTCTGTTTCCCGCTTACTTATTCTATACAGCTAAAATATACAAGCTTTCTCGTCCCAATATCTCAAATACGACAGAATTTAAACTCCCAATTGATTTGTTAATGACTTCCTTAACAAAATCATAAAGTTTATAATTTATATTATATTAATAAAGTATTATTATAAAAAAATAAATAAACAAAATTCTTTTTGTGAAATTTATCAGCAGCTAAACAAAAAACAAGCACAACAATTTTATTAAAAGATTTCTAAAAATTAATTCCAGAACGGATTTAAAAACAAAACGAGTAAGATTATGCCCTTGTCAACTTTTAGATACCCGTGTATACCGACTATGATATATAAAGTAAAATTAACCGTTATTTATTTCCCATAATATTATAAAAAAAATATAAAAAAGTAAAATAGATAAAAAAAAGGTGTCTCCCCTAAAAGTTGGTCCGAGTAATGTCCAACTTTGCCAAGTAACTAGCCCTATTACCTTTCCTGCCCAGTTTTAATTTTAACCTCGAAGCTTCTTTAGTTTTACAGTTATCGAATTGATAACTTTGTATGGCAGCAGCCCGAAAATGGGGCCGAAAAATTTTGAAACTTTATATATGTGCTTGTTCTATTATATAACTAACCATGTGTAGTTTTCATCCTTATAGTATAATTAGTTTTGTTTAGTTTTTAAAAATTCATATTGGTTCAAAGAAGGTGTATGGTAGCTCCTCGAAAATGAAGCCCTAACATTTTGAAAGTTCATATAAATGCTTAATTTATTATATAACTAATCATGTGTAATTTTCATCCTCGTAGTATAATTAGTTTTGAAGAAATTCATATTGGTGCATAAAAGTTGTATCGCAGCTCCTCGAAGCCTTGGTCCGATTTTAACCAAAAACAATAGGGAACCTAGAAAATTTCTAAAATAACTTTGTGTAAATTTCAAAACTCTAGCCCTTTTAGTTTTTGAGTTATCGTGCTGACACACGGACGGACGGACGGACGGACGGGCAGACATACATAGCTAGATCGATTCTCTTTTCTATGTCGATCCGATACGTACCCTTGACACTATATCTAGCTCGTCTAGATCAATGCGTTTCAAACGGAGGAGCAATTTTAATATACCCGATTGATATATGTATGCACGGGTATAAACATTCCATATTTATTCTACTACTTATTTGTAATATATAATATATATATAAAATGACCAGAAGGCATATACAGTAACTTAATACTCTTTAAACTACTAATCGGTCGGTATTCAAAACACTTTTTTTTATCACAAAAAAAGATTTATTGGTTTACATTTACCTAAAAAAAAAAAAACAACAACCAAATTATAAAAGAAAAATAACGAAAAACTAATTTGGCACCTGTCTAAGTAATTAATTACAAATTTTTTTTAAATTGATTTAAATCATTTTTGTTTTTCTTTTCTCCTCTAATTCGTATCTTTTTTAAATTATAACATAAATTGTATATCAAATATATATATATTTATATATATATATATATAACTTTTTAACTTTTGGCCGCAATAGAAAATAAAAAAATAATCAAAAATTCAAATAATTCATTCGGTTGTCAACACCATATCTTTAAATTTCGGTTAAGAGCAGATACATTTTCAAATTAAGATTCAATCGAAATCGATGATGTATTAATTTTTTGATTAAAATATTAAAATATCCAATAAAAAAACAAAAACAAATTAATACTAAAAAAAATTAGAAAATATTTTTTTATATTTTTTTTAATTCAAATAAATCATTACACAAAAAACAAAACAGTCAATTTTGTTGTAATATTTAAATTAAATGTCGATTTTTTAAATTAATTGAAAAGATATTTCCACAATTCGTGGAAACCACAATAACGACATTCGTATTTAAAGAGCTGGGTGCACAGTGGGATTTATTAAGGTTCGATTCCCGGTAAAAGTGAAATAAACTTTAATCTTGTTTTTGAACTCGACTCAGCTACTATTCGCGAGTTATAGATATGGTTTTTATAATGATTAAAAAAATCAAATTATATTTTTTTAAAACTTTATTTAACTTTACTTTTACTAGGTAAAATATTAATTGATTTGTTAATTAGAATACTATAGGTATTTATATTAAAATAGATATCTGACCAATGGCGTAGTGGTAAAGACGCCGCCTTTCATGTGGAAGGTCTCGGGTTCAAACCCCGGTCAGATCATATCTAAAAAAAAAATATCGTAAAAATTGTATAATTATATCGTAATAGTTTATATCGTAATATAAAATAAGATTTAATAAAAATATATAAATAATTCTTGTGTAAGATTATAGATGGCGCACAAAGTTAACATTTGCGCATTCATATTTCATAGCCTTATACAATAGCTACAGCCGAGTAATCAACGGCTTAGTGAATATTATGATTAAAGAAACTGAAGCTTAGTTTAAATAAACTTGGTGAATGCCCTATACTCCTTAGAGGAGTGGAAAAAGAATAAAAAAAAAATATTAAAATAGATGCGTTGTCAGCAAAACATATTTTATAAAAAGAAATTTAAATCATGGGAAAATTTTAATTAAAAGTTTCCAAAAGTTATTAATTTTAATTTAATTTAATTTATTTTTCCTGACATTGCGTCTGTACAAAAATGTGAACAACATATAAATTTAATTTAACAAAATAGAATTTCAAGGTTAGTAATTATACTTAAAAAAATGTTAGACTGTTAGGCAGATAACGTAAGTCGCGCCATTGGGTTCAAATGACATAGCCAAAAATTAATAGTTATAAAAAACTTTAATAAAAAATACATTAATATAATAATATAAACTAACAATTTAATTTAATAATACCTATAAAATAAAAAAATACCTATAAAATAAAAAAATACCTATAATCTTTTGTCAAATTAACATCAAATTAAATTAACTGAAATCAATTCTGATAAAAACATGGTGTCCCTGCTCCAACATGTCCCACCTATGTGACAGACAAGCTTATAAGTCAAAAGTTTAACAGTTAGCATTAAAAAAAAAAAACTAAAAAATACTAAACACTTAACAAATGAAAACAGAAGCAATAGTCTTTGGTCATGCGCATAATGCACTTACACTCGAACAGCAACAAAAGGAAATAGAGTAGGCGCGGGTGTACTGACTCAGAATTCAAACAGGGCTGAAGATAACTTTCCCACGTACATTGCAGGTACATGGATATAAGCAAATAAATAAATAAAATTTTTAAGAATCTGTTCAGCTAACAAAGTATCTTGACAGTATATAATATATGTAATATTTCAACATTTTGTAAAGCTTTGAATCATAAATTGTGTTAATTAATTCCAAAATATAATTACTACAATTTTTTGAAATCGGAAAAAAATTTATATTGTTGAATCAAAATAGTACGGTGCTGGTTAGAGTCTTCCTTTATTTTAAAATTTGGCGTATATATAAAGAATTATATGTATTTTTTACATTCCTTAATTATTCTTTGTACTTGAGATGCAATATAATAAATTTAATAATTATTATGTTGCATTCAATTAATGCAATAAAATCACCTGCCAAAAATATTAATCCATTAATATAATATATATATATATATATATATATATAATTATAATTACTATTTTAATTCATAATACATAATATAATGTTGGTATAAGATCATTAATGCTCGCTCAACATAAATTTTTTGAATTTTTTCATATTTTTATTTAAACACGGCTATTAGTCATTAAAACACGTCATTAATTGCAGAAAAAAAAACAAAAATTAAAGAATAAAAATAATAAATTCACTTTTAACTTTTCATATCCTTCTTATACCTTACTTCCTATTACTACACCTATTTTTTTCTTTTTTTTTTTTAATTTTAAAAACACTGAGTAGACAAAAAACATAAACAGTAATACAATTGTTTCTTATATACTTAATAATGTAATAACATTCCTTAGGATCAAAGCACACAATTATATAAGAAGTTTTGTTTAATCTTTGAAAAAATTTAGTTTCAATCTAATTGTATTGTGCCTTGGACACATAAGCCAAAATCGAAGTTGCAAAATGTCAAAAAAATTTTTCAAGAACAATGCAAAACGTCAAAATCCTTAAAATGACATTTAATATAAACAAATTAAGTAAATAAACTTATAAAATTTTTTCATTCAGTACATTCATTCAATTTTAAGCTAATAAGTAACAATAAATATAAATGGATCACAAAACATAAAAAATTAGCTGTCAAAGTAGCGTAGAAGTTAAAGTTTAATTTTTGCTTCCAAGCTGCGTTGAAATTTTGTTGTAACTATTATCGTGTGCAGCACAGGATGTTCAAATTATTCTGCCTATATTTGATATAGACTATGTACTTTAAAATATAGATATAAAAATAAAAAAAAATTTATTAGAAGGAAAAAAAATCATAAATCTGCAATGAACATTGATCCTCAAAATGGATTGAAAATGAGAATATAATCATTAGTACAAGCTATAATATATAAAAATTTTTATCTGATCTCATTGTTTTGCCCATAACTACATCAAGTTAAAACATAAAAGAATATAATCAAATGTATCAAATTGTATCGGATTCTAACTAAGCAACATTTTGAATGAAAACATATTTTAAATACAATAAAATAAACAGGCTCAGACGGCAGTAAATCATTTTTTATACCAGTTTGACTATATAGTCAAAGGGTATAATAAATTTGCCATTACGTTTGTGACGCAGAGAAGGAGGGGGTGTTAGATATAGACTCAAGCGTATGGATCGGATCAGAATCGAAAAAAAAATCGATTTAGCTATGTATGTCCAACCGTCCGTCCGTCTGTCCGTCCGTCTCAAACTCAAAAACTAAAGGAGCTAGGATCTTGAAATTTTCGCAAATACGTTTTTTTTGCAATAGCCGTCATCGCTATTTAAATCCAGCCATTTTGGTCGATGGGTTCGGGTAGCTGCCATACAACTCCTTTTTTTATATGAGTATTACTCTGTACCTATGCAAAGGGTTCGAGTAGCTGCCATACAACTTCTTATTTTATATGAGCATTACTATCCACCTACTGACGCTGGGTGTCTGAAATTTTGTTAAAAATAGTTTAGTGTAATGGCCAAAGTTTCTGCAAAATTTGGTTGGTCTACTGTAGAGGGTTCGAGTACCTGCAATACAACTCTTTCTTTTATATGAGCATTACACTACACCTAATGAAGCTGGGTGTCCGAAATTTTTCCAAAAGTAGTTTAGTTTTATGGCCAAAGTTACAGCAAAATTTGGTTGGTCTACTGTAGAGAGTTCAAGTAGCTGCCATACAACTCCTTCTTTTATATGAGCATTACACTACACCTAATAAAGCTGTATGTTTGAAATTTTGCCAAAAGTAATTAACCGGATGATATAATGAATATGTTACGATCATACGGGTATCCCAGAGTTGACACAGTCTACACTACTACACTCTTCCTCGTTTATTCTTCTTTTCGTTGCTTTAATTCATTGTCCTTTGTATTTGAAGGATTTGTATTTCAATTTGTTAAATGTTAAATGTCAAAAATTTTTTTTTTTTTTTATTTTCTTTCTTTTACTTTATGAACTGATCGTACAAGTATTGTTAATGTACATCATACATTACATATATACAGATATACATTTGATTATTGCGGATATATACAAACATGTGTATAAATATATATTATATAAAGTGATCATTGGTGAGTGTTATGAATGGCAACCATAAAAACTTAAAATTCATATCAATTCAGAATCTTTTGATTGTATTATAATTACTAGGTTTCTGTAAATTTTACATTTTTTTTTATATGACTCTAATGACTCTTAAAAGTCATGATTATGAATAAACTCAAAAAAAAAAGCCTGAATTTAAAATAAATAAAGGTGAAGAGTAAGAAAAAAAGGAAGCACGTGCCAAAATATTTTTACATCTTGCATCAATTATGTGGAGTAATTAAACTGTTCAATTGTTAAATTTGTCTTAATCATAAAAGTATAACAAATAAGAGAAATAATGTAATAACTTGTATTAAAATTAAGATTACATAAAACTATAAAAAGTTATTAACTTTTAATCTAAAAATTACTTATTTAATTATGATCTGAAAAAATTGTGCCATTAAAAACTGAATATATAGGTATATATAAATATAATAGCATGGAAGAACAAACGGTTTCATTTTGAAGTTCTGATCATGAATTAGATTTAATTTAGCCTTAATAAATATACTGTTGTGTAATTTGCCAACATAAGATATTATTAATAAAATAAAAAGCAATTGTTGCTTTAACACTCTTATTTTGATATCGGGTTTTATCCTGCAACGGAATAGTGTCAAATTATAGTCAAAACATCACATATGATTTTTATAAGACTGCAACACATTTTACAAAAGCCTTTGGGGGGGGAGGTTTGAAGTTGGATACAAAAACAAAACTTTGTTTAGCAGAGGTTTGAAACTAACAACTCCCAGCATTTTAAATATTGTGTGTATGAAAAAAAGGATAAGTGAAGTTTTTGAGTAGGGTTCAAAATCAGAGTTACGTCTTTTCCAAAATGGTTTTATATAATTATGAATAAGATTAGGGCAATTATAGAGTCATATTTAAACATAAAATTTAAAATTAAAGGAAGAATTCAAGCATTGTATTAGAAATCACGGAAATTCTTTGCCCAGAATGTTGAAAAATGTTTTGGTGAAATTTTGAATTAATTTAGGGATTCTAAAGCTGGATTCAGAATTATGGAAAAGGATTTTCAAAACTAGCTTTAGGATCCCTCCAGAATCATATTTATACATATTTATCCATTTTTACCAGACAAAATCTTAAAGGTTCCTCGTGCTGTAAGCCTCCTATTATCACATGTAATAATTTTATATTTTAAATTTATGGGTATGTAAGAATATAATATGTCCAGTTTCCTTTTATATGGCATTTAAAAGTCCTAAAAACTATTTTGATTTATTTTATTAAGTTTTCAACTTCGTTTTTAATCGATTTTATTCTAAATTCACATTAATATTATACTAACACTTAGAAAAGGGGATGATGTTTAAAAATTAAAAAAATTTATGAGTTCTCAAAATCGTTAAACCCAAGGTTTGCTTTTTATATTTTTCTTTTTTTTTTTGGCTGGCTATTATTAATAAAATACCACCACAACTAAAAAAAAAAACAGAATCTAAACCGAACCAAATATCGCATATGTTACAGCAATTACCTGAGCGTAAATTAAGTACCAAACAATAAATGTTATAAACTTCAAACCCTCTGTTTTGATTGTAGAGCAAACAAAAGAAAAAAAAAAACTAACAAAAGTAAGAAAAAGAATTAAGGATTTTCTAAAAAGCACATTTCCAAAATTAACCAATGTACCATAATAAGTTTTTGTATATTCAAATATTTTGAAGAATCAAGAGACACTTTCGTTAACACATATTCACCTCCTTATAGTTCCTAAATGGCCGATGACACAAAACTGACTTATATACTTGTTTGAGTATTTCAAGTTTCCGATTGAAATCAAGTGGTTAAAAATGTTGTCAAAATTAAGTTACATATAACGGTATATTAAAAAACCGTATAGAAAAACTATATATTAATGCTAATTAACATATATAGAACCCTTATAAAAACTATAGAAGTTTTATAAACATTCGGACGGACGTACAAAATAAAACTAAAAAAAATTTTACGAAATATTATGTTAAATTGTTTTTTCCCCTTTATTTTTTTTATGAAAAAAACTTTGAAAATAAAAATGAAAGTAGAAATTTTATAAAGTGGTTGTAAATAAAATGTCATATAAATAAAAAAATCATTTATTATCACTTTACATAATACAAATATATATAAATTATTTATTATGTGAAACTGTTGTTGCTACTAAATGTATCCTGTGGTATTATATTGAATGGTTATTTATTTTATTTATGGTAACTTTTTCACTTGCTTCTATATCTGAATTTAGTTTAAAAATTTTCTATTTATTTAAAATATATTTTATTTATATGTTTATTTAGGATTTTCTAATTTGACTAACATTTGCACCTTCTCTAAGGCAATTATAGGTTCGAAACTATTATTAATTTATAAATTAATATTTATTTATTTAGTTTATATTTATATTTAATTTAATCGCAACGGAGATTTGTTAAGAAAATGACATACCTACACATGTCAAATGCTTAAGCAGAAGATTTTGAAAATTGCATATTTATGGGAGTAAATGAAAATAATTTAATAAAATTTTGACTAATTTATATTTATTAGTTTTAATTAAATATGTGTCCTAATTATTTTTTATGATTTTAAAAGCTTATTCAGAAAGTGACCATGGAACTTTTTTACAGTTTTTGTAAATAATTTATAATTTATATTTTATATTTTTTTTTTATACATAAAATTAATTCATTTTATTTTTCTTCTTTTATTACTAATTACAATTTATGAATTAACATCCATATTTAAAAAAACAGAAAAAATAAAAACAAATTAAATGATTTGTTATTTTTGTTAATTAAATTTACAAATTTTATTGAAAACTTGTGGATAACTTAAATTATATACATATATACAAGAGATATTAAAAATTAACATAATTTAATATATTAAGTATTCATATGTATTATATTACATGCTTTAATATTGATTTGATTTGATTTTTATTTTTACATATTGAATAGCGGATGTGAACAGAATTAGTTTTTAAATGACATTGTATACATTTATATATGAATGCAAAATTTGTTTTTGTAAAAAATGTATATGTATATATATATATATGTATTTGTTAATTTGTATTATAATTAATAATTTATTTTAAAATTATAAAATTATACTGCAGCAAAATAGTTCAAGTTAACTAAAAAATATTAATTGTAGGTATTAAAACGAGGAGAGTGTAGTAGAGTAGACAGTGTCAACTCAGGGATACCCGTATATCATGATATATATATAAAAATGATATCATCCGGTTAATTACTTTTGGCATAATTTCAAATATACAGGTTTATTAAGTGTAGTGTAATGTTCATATAAAAGAAGGAATTGTATGGGAGCTACATGAACCCTCTGCAGTTGACCAACCAAATTTTGCAGTAACTTTGACCGTTACACTAAACTATTATTGGCAAAATTTCAGAAACTCAGCTTTGATAAATACAGAGTAATGCTCATATAGGGGCCTCGGTGGTGCAGTGGGTAAGCATTTGGCTTATTTACCGAGGGGGTCCGGGTTTAATTTTTCTTTACGAATCCACATGGTGACCAAATATAATATAAATATACAAATATATAATATAAACAAAATAAATAATATAGTAGTTATAAATAAATAGAAAGTATTTAATGAGGGGTGCACAATGGGCCGTAAGGCCTAGGTGTAAGGGAGACTTGCTTTACCCCCCCGTCTAAACAACAACAATGCTCATATAAAAAAAGGAGTTGTATGCCAGGTACTCGAACCGGTTATTGCATAAAAACGTTTTTGTGAAAATTTCAAAATCCTAGCTCCTTCATTTTTTGAGTTAGTGTGCGGACGGACACACGGATGGATATACATATGGCTAAATAGATTTATTTTTCAAAATTTAAGATCAAACATATTTTAACATATTTTCAAAACAATATAAAAAATTATAATTAACGCTAGATAGATAAAATACTACAGCAAAATTGTATTAAACTAGCCTGTGCAATTGCCCAGGGGTCCTACTAATTTTGTTGTAATACAGAGTCATGTATAGCAATTGTATATTTTAACTCATTATTGGAACAATTTCCAATATTAAGAATATTCTTATATATATATATATATATATATACAAAATATACTACAGGTATATATTCACGTATATTACATTCCATGTACTGTTGCAATTTCGCATAAGCAGCCATTTTAGTTTATCATTTTAATTGAAAGAATTATCAAATAACAAAAATATGTACATATATATTATTATATATCTATATAAAAATAAATTAACAATATAAAAATTTACTACTTGCAATAAATTCTAAAAAAAAAACCACAAATTAATATTTAATTTTATATGAATTAATATTTTTTCTTCATGTATAAAAAATAAGCAAACCTATAAATGGATAATAAAATATCCATTTTAAAATTCCATTTGTCAGATAATTAAAAAAAAAAAAATTAAATACTGTAAAAACTGAAATTGATTCTTAAAATCTTGGTTAAATTAAAAAAAAACAAAAAAAAAGCAAAAAATAATTACATTAATTATAAAATTCTATATTTTATAGATAGAAGTATATACATACATACATATATAATATATATGTATATGAAATCATTAAAAGAAAATGCTCATTGGTTATATTCACCATATTGTTAAAATTTTGTGGTTAAATTTAATTGAGTTTTTTTTCGTTTTAACGATCAATGGGGGAGGCGGGAATGTATAACAAAATCATTTCGGATCTTAATATTTTATTACACGAAATTGAATAAAATAAAAATGTTGAAAACTCCAACTTAAAAAAAAAAAAATTTTTTAAATAATCACCAAAATAAAAAAAAACAATCATAAAATTAAAATTAATTTTGACCACCAATATAGCGTGGAACCATTATTGGTTCTCATAAATATTGAAAACACTTTGTATATACGTAATTTTTTATATACATTTATTTTTATTGTAGTTTTTAGCTTCTTTATAATTTTTTATATCTTTTGATGACAAACATCGGACCACAACCATACTTTTTTATACAAATATATATATATATATATAAATATTATGTATAAACATTTATTAAACTGATATATTTAAATTTCAATAAAATTTCAAAGTGAATTTAGTTAAAAACGAGGAAGAGTGTAGTAGATTAGACTGTTTCAACTCTGGGATACCTGTATGACCGTAACATATACATTATATCATCCGGCTAATTCCTTTTGGCAAAATTTCAAACATACAGGCTTTATTAAGTGTAGTGGAATACTTACATAAAACAAGGAGTTGTATGGCAGCTACTCGAACCCTCTGCAGTAGACCAACCAAATTTTGCTGTAACTTTGGCCATCACACTAAACTATTTTTGGCAAAAATTCAGACAGCCAGCTTCATTAGGTGGAGAGTAATACTCATATAAAAAAAGAAGTTGTTTGGCAGCTACCCGAACCCATGGACCAAAATGACTGTACCAAATAACGATGACGGCTATTGCAAAAAAACGAATTTGCGAAAATTTCAAGATCCTAGCTCCTTCAGTTTTTGAGTTATTGTGCGGACGGACGGACGGACTGACATACATAGCTAAATCGATTTATTTCACGATTCTGATCCGATCTATACACTTGAGTCTATATCCCCCTCTCCCCTCCTTCTCTGCGTCACAAACGTAATAGAAAATTCATTATACCCTTTGACTATATAGTCGTATAGGAGTCGTATTTATTTTTAAATGAAATGTGTATAAAATTGATGAGGTGACCAATTGTAATTGAATTAGATTGTTGATTTTCAAATTATATATATATAGATGACTGATAAGATTTACTTTAGTTTATTAATATAACAAAATTAAACTAATATGATATTATTAAATGAAATTCTATCTAGTATATATAATATACATGTAAGTTAAATATCATATGATGATTCTTAGTTTTCAATATGATTTTTATATTTTAATATTAATTGTTTTTTTTTTCTAAAATTTTTTGGGTATTTCGGTTGCCTGCATATTTTATTTCATTTGAAAATTTTTATTATTTTAATAGTCAATAAATATTTTTATGTTTATTAGTATTTTTAAGATGATGATTTTTATAACCCATCAGTATAAAATAATCTAAATATATATTTACCTAAACATTTTATAAAGTATTTGATAATTAAATTTTGTTATTCAAAATTTTTTTTCAATATAAAAATTTGATATTTTTTTTTAAATGTTTACTTTTAATTATTTTTTTTTTATTTGAAAATACTAAACAAAACCTAATTTTAAATTTTAATTTCTTTTAATAGATATTAATTAAATATTTATAATTTATATAATTTAAATATATTTCATACTTAATTTCATTTTAAAAAATCTGTTATTACTTGTTTAGTTAATAGACAGAAAAATTAATGCATAGTTTTACTCAATTTAACAGTTATTTTTAGTACATATTCAATTTTTTTATATTCTGTCATAATTTCGACACTATTTTCTCTAAAATAATGTTGATCATACAAATATTCAAATTTTAATTAAATCGAGCTTTAGATTTAATTTAATTTATTTAAAAATACATATAAATTTCATTATTTTATTTACTTACTAGTTAAAAAATCCAAATAATAATATGCAATACACATGGTTTAGTAGGGGCATACATAACACATACATAATCAATGTGTGTTGATAAAATTTAATCAAGAGGCTCCCAAACACAAGACTTTACGAGAAATCTCAAATTTGGTACATCGACTATTGGTGGGCACTTATGAAGAGTAGCTTTCATAAATTAATTCTAATATCATGGCGTCTAGTGCTTCCAAGAGTTTGAGGAATGTCAAGTTCTAATAATTCATCAAAATCTCTACCAATTTTAATGAAATTTGGTGTGAATAGTAGTTTTTAGCCAAAATAAAGAAGATCTTCGCAACGGGACAAATTGAACCGCAGGAGAAAGGGGGCTCCCATATAAAATAAAGAGACTTTACAATAAAAACGAAGAAGATTATAGCTGTCTTGTCAACTTTTAGATACACATTCATTTTTTTATATACAGGGTGTCCCGGGAATAACGTGCCATAGAACAGCAGATGATAGGGGAGTTCAAAACGACCAAAAAATTGTATGGGAAGGGGGGATCTATCTCCAACCCATACGGAGTTAAAAGGCCTTAAAGATCCGATTTTTAAAAAAAATTATATTTTTTCACTAAATTTTTCGATGTTTTGTTTTTACCCATAAAAGCAAAAATCTAGTAGCTAAAAAAAAAATTTAACGTGCACATTAAAGCCAGTTGAATTCGAGCATTTACTGACTCGAATAAATCAAGCAGTGCGACAAAAACTTTCAACGTCCGTAGAAATAAGAAAAAGGATTAATATTTGTATCCAGAACGAAGGAGATTACTTTGAAAATTTTTTGTAATTATTGTTAATTGTAATTGAAAACAAAACTGGTTTTTATATTTTGTTTATTTTTAATGCAAATAATGATTTGAAGAAATTTATTTAAAGGAAAAAAGTATTTTATTGAAACTTTATTTGGTTATAACTTTTATGATTTTTGAGATAAGAATAAAATTTGAGTTTCAAAATGTTCGTAGAGAAACAAATATTTTTTTTAAAAAAAAAAAGATTATGGTAATTGGTCAATTTTTTGAGCAATAGGGTTCAAAGCAATTTATGCCTAAAAAAATGCTCATAATTTTAACCTTTAAATCATTATAACTTCCAATTTCGAAGAGCAATATGCATTACTTTTTATGAATTAGAAAAAGAATTCAACAGGCTTTAATGTGCACGTTAAATTTTTTTTTAGCTACTAGATTTTTGCTTTTATGGGTAAAAAACAAAACATCAAAAAATTTAGTGAAAAAATATAATTTTTTTTAAAAATCGGATCTTTAAGGCCTTTTAACTCCGTATGGGTTGGAGATAGATCCCCCCTTCCCATACAATTTTTTGGTCGTTTTGAACTCCCCTATCATCTGCTGTTCTATGGCACGTTATTCCCGGGACACCCTGTATATTATGGTTTTATTTTTTTTTTTTCATAAAAAAAAAAACCATAAAATAAATGAAAAATAATGCTTAAAAAAAAATTATTTTGAAAATGTGCTTGTGTTTAAATATATCTTTTCTATGTGTTGAAATATATCTTTGATCCCGATTTTACTCAAAAGATAGTAAATTGGATTACTAAACGCTAATTTTTCAATAATTACTAATAATAAGGTGTAAATATCAAAAAAATTCTTGAATTATAACGCATCAATATTATATTAAACACGGCAGCACTGTAAATCAATATACTACAATAATAAATTGAATTTCGAGTGCAGAAGAACATTTGTTCTATATAAGAGGTAATAATTGTGTCTGCGAATTAACACCAGAATGAACTAACACGAGAACTGAAAATGAACTAACGGCAAATGAATTTTAGCTTATTTTTCTGACATTAAATTAAAATAAAAACAAAAACCGACTACCTAACGCGTGAGTGCAATAAACTAACACCAGAATATAATGAACTAATTTATTTTTTCTGGACTTAGTTTATTTTCAGATTTGGCGTTTATTTGCACAGACATAATTGGGATTAATAAACCATATTTTTTAATTATATCAATTGTATAGACATATTAAATCTTTTTTATTAATAATTGTCTTAAATATTGCTAAGAATTCGAACATTTTAAAAAACTTAAATTCTGAAAAATTAAAGAAAAATCCTTAGGGACTTTACAAAATTTTAAATTTGAAATTTTAATTTGCAATTTTTTGTTATTATTTCAATTAATTGTTAATCTGATGTATGAAGTGTGCCCTTATCCACAAATTTTTTTGTAGATATTTTTGAAAATACATCTTAAGATTTAAATATGTAAAACGATTGCGTGTCTAATTCTAATTACAAACTATCGAAATGAATAGCTGTCGATCAACATCTGAAAACAATTTGACTCCTCCGCATCACGATTTTTTTTTTTTTAAGGTTTAACTCTTAAGTGCACTCCAAATATTTAAATTGTAGGCTAGTTTTCCAGTTTAATTTAAAATTAAGTTGAAAATTTTTGTTGTTGCTTTAAGGGTTTATGTTTCTTTATATGCTATTTTGAAAATAAACTGTTGGAATAATCGAGTAATATTTCGTTTCAGAATTTTGAACTAATTATAAATAATAATCGACTCTCTGTTTTATTGGTATATAATTAAAGGGACTTAAACAATAATTTTTTCATAATTCATATAAATAAATAATAATTTCTAAGAATTTTATTTGATGTTCAATAAAATTGAATAAAAGTAATTCAGATTTGTGTGCAATCATTACTATAATAATTCAGATACAAGAAAGTTAAAATTTATTTTGGAAATATTTAAATTTTTTTCGAAAATTTTGCTTTTAAAACTGCGTAATAATTCTATGCTTTTATATTTAAACTATAATAAATTTAATATATATATAGTGTTTAAGTTAAGGGTGTAATACACGGTATAACATTAATGTTCGAGTAACAAATTTTTCTGTGTGTGCTAATGTTTTTGAGTTACGGTACACGTAACGTGTTCGCCAAAAATCATAGCTCCTTTAGTTTTTAAGTTATCGTGGTGACGGACGGACAGACAGACATGCATAGCTAAATCGATTTATTTTTCGATTCTGATCCGATCCATACACTTGAGTCTATATCTACCCCCCCCCCTTCTTCTCTGCGTCACAAACGTAATGGCAAATTTATTATACCCTTTGAATATATAGTCATACGTGTATAAAAATAAGTTTTGATTTACATTCTGTAAAAAATTTTTAAAATTCAATGGTGAAGATAATCGTATTTCATCTAACAAACTTTGACAAGATAATTTCTATCTTTTTTAAAAAGCAATATTTAGTCCTCATTTTACGATTAATATCATTTTATTTAAATAATCGATAAAATAATTGTCGCGGACACACTTATATCCGTTTTGAATCATAAATAAAAACTGAAGTGCAACATAACATTTTTTCGTGTATGGTATTTCGTGTAACGAATCTGACGCAGTTTTCAATTTTTACTTATAATGTAAAATTTATTAATTTATATTATAATGATGTTAGAAAAATCAAAGTTAGTTCCGCGCCTATAGTTTTTAAAGTAATAATATTAAACTTTAAATACATTATATAAAAACGACATTATTATTTTTTTTAAGTACTGAGATTCGGACAGAAAGGAAGGTAGTGGACTTCATACTACATCCTTAAAAATATAGTATGAAAAAATATTAAAAAATATTTCAATAAATTCCAAAATTAATACATGAGGTACATTAGGCATTATAATATGTAGAAAGTTTTAGAATTAACTTAGATTAGATATAATTATTTTTGTTATATAAGGGTATTGTAGTTATTTTTTTTAATTTCAATTATAAAGTATTAAAAATATACTTTTTTAAAATTGAAAATTTATTGTATGTTATTAAAGTTAACTCTTTCAAAAATCGATCAATTTTATCAATTTGATAATTTTTGAACTATTTTTTTTAGTAACAAAAATGATACAAAATAAATCATTCAAAACAAATCATTTAAATACCATGAAAAATTTTTTTTTTTTTTTTTTTAAAAACACCCAAATGGCGATTTTATTTATTACAATCTAGCAACTTAATACTAATAAGCTATTTTTCTTTAAATCTTAATAGGCTACTTTTTAAAATACAAAGGCTTATCCTACGACAGTTTCTTTATTTTTTGTTCATTTTAGTTTTACACCAATTCGAATGGCTTCACTAGTTTCAATCTGCGTGTTGTATCATCATTGTCCAAGAGTTTTAAAGCCTCGACGTTGATGTGATGTTGTAATCTTTTTTGATGACTTTGTGCATATGTTGTTATAACCTTGTCTACCATTTCTACACCCAAATCCTTGTGTAGGTTGACATTTCGAATATACCACGGAGCATCTACTATACCACGTAGTACTTTATTTTGGAAACGTTTTATTGTGTTTCTGATGCTTTTACTGGCGCAGCCCCACAGCTGAATACCATAAGTCCAAACTGGTTTCAGGACTTGTTGATACAGAAGAAACCATGAAAAATAGGAAATTAAAAATTCTTCCATAATAAGGTTTGGGTAAAGACACTTTTTTCAATTTTAAGGAAACTCTTTACAATTAAGAAAAACTATTGTGAAAATAATGTTAATTTTGTATATTAAAAAAAAAAAGTTGAGCAAGTTTTCAGCGCTTTGCAACTTTTAAACGGTGGGACACACAAAAATATATTTTTTTTTTAAATAATTCATACTTATTTCCAAAGATCTGACTACCTACTCCTAAAATTGGAAATTTCAAAATTTGAACCAGTTGAAAGATGGAAGGGATAACAATTTTTGCAAAAATGTAGTTTCGATAAACTGTCGCGTAACGAATAACAATTCAAGCGAATTTAATAAATATCTGGACAGACAAACGAGTTAACGAACTGGGCCAAACTATAAAGGCACAATATATTTTTTTTTTAAATTTTTAAAAGGTGTTGAAAAAGTAAAATGCTTAAAACATTTTGTATCAGGTCAAAAAACTTGAATCCCATCTTTTAAAGAATAACAACAAAAAAAAAAAAAAATACTATAAATCCCTACTCTCCCTTTTAGGAACTGGAATTATCAATACAAATGATTGATGATTAGTTATATTATTTATTGATATTTTGATCGCGACCGTATAAAAATATGCGGCCAGATCTTAACAACAAACCCCAATATTCAATTTTAACATGCAACGCATAATGATATAGAGATATGATATAATTTGATATGTTGTCATATGCTAAAAAAATAATAAAATGTTTGTGAATTTTTTTCGTTTTGGTTTATTTACAACGCGGTTTTTATGATAATCTTCTTAAAACTGGAATAGAGGAGATTTCATAACAATGAATGGAAGTTTGTTTTGTTGCGTCTTTTATGTACACGTTTTCCTTATTTCCAAAGACATCGTCAATTTACAAGGGTGTTAATGTTATGGTCTAATTCTTTATATGTGATTTTTGGTTAAACGGTATTACTAATACCTATTGAAAAACTAACTTCTTATTCTGATCTTCGATAAACACATATAAAAAAAAAAAAAAATTTTAATCGAAAACTTTCGTTAACCCCTTTTCTATATTTTCGGTTGATGATTTTGATTTTGTAGAACTTTACAAAAGATTTGATGTTAAAAGATTCTGATACTGTTCCATAATTTTATGTGCGCAATACAGTTTATTAATTTTTTGTAGATTTATTTAATTCACAATAGAATCAGAATTTTTTCTTTGCTTCTTAAGTTGAATTTACAAAACATTGTTAAAGTATTATTTATTAAATCATGGTATTCATGCTATAGGTGTATAAGTAACAAAGTCAATTTTTGTGTTTAGTGAGAAGACAAGTATTTTTGTATGTTTTTTTTTTTTTTTATTATATACATATTTATCGTTTTTGTTTTATTTCAATTCTTTGGTTTTGTTTATTCTGTGCAATATTATGTATTGGAATACTATTGGGAATTCTTGCAGGTGTTTCACATTCTCGGAGGTAAATATTTATTATCTTTCGCACTATCAATCAATTCAAAAAAAAAAAAAAATTTGGGATTTTTATACTGTATACATTTATACACAATTTTTTTCTAAATTTTTTTCTAATATACATATGTATTACAGTATTAGAAAAAAAAGAAACTTGTCATTTTGTTTTTTTTTTTTTGCGGAAAGGAGGAATTTATTTTTTTTTTTTAAGCGCTAACTGGTCAAACTGTTAGGCTAATAAGCATGTCTATACCATAGGTACATGTTGGAACAGGGGGTCATATTATATTCGTGTTATTAAATTGGTCTTATTCAATTCCACATACAATTTAAACATGAGATAGTACTAGGCCTTATAACATGTAGAAACGTCTTAGATTGATTTCAATATTTACAATTCTATTTTTTGTTTTGTTTATATTGTAATATTTTATATTCTACTTATATGGTATTCTATATCTGCGAGTTATATTATTTAATTAAATTATTTGTTTATATTTTGCATTTGTTTATATTTTTATATTAAAGTATTATTTTTTATTAAAGATTTATAATTATTAATTATTAATTAAGCCATTAATTTGAACCCAATGGCAAATGGTAGCTGAGTCGAGTTGAAAACCAGACAAGTTTTTTCACTTTCACTAGAATTTAAACCCGGACCCTTCCGCATGAAAGGTCGGCACTCAACCACTGTGCCACCCAGCTGTTCAATTATTAATTGATATTATGGATTTAATGTTGTTAGTTTTCATTTTAATGGTTTTAACAATTTCTTTTGATGTAAAAGAAAGTATTTGATTTAATTTTATGTTAAACGAGAAAGAGTGTATTAGAGTAGACTGTGTCAACTCTGGGATACCCATACGACCGTAACATATACATTATATCATCCGGTTCATTACTTTTGGCAAAATTTCAAACATACAGCTTAATTAGGTGTAGTAATGTTCATATAAAAGAAGGAGTTGTATCGCAGCTACTCGAACCCTCTGCAGTAGATCAACCAAATTTTGCTGTATCTTTGGTCATTACACTAAACTATTTTTAGCAAAAACTTCATACACCCAGCTTCATCAGGTGTAGTGTAAAGCTCATATAAAAGAACGAGTTGTATGGCAGCTATTCGAACCCTCTGCAGTAGACCAACCAAATTTTGCAGTAACTTTGGCCATTATACTAAACTATTTTTGGCAAAATTTCAAACACGCAGCTTCCAATAGAGTAATGCTCATATAAAATTAGAAGTTGTATGGCAGGTACTCGAACCCGTGGACCAAAATGGCTGGATTTAAATAGCGATTCCGGTTTTTGCATAAAAACGAATTTGTGAAAATTTCATAATACTAGCTCCTTTACTTTTTTAGTTATCGTGATGACGGACGAACATACATAGCTAACCCTTCTCTGCGTCACAAACGTAGTGGCAAATTTATTATACCCTTTGACTATATAGTCATACGAGTATAAAAATTTTAAATGACGTTTAAGGAATATTTAATTATTGATTATGATTATAATTGTTTTTAATACATTTATTTCATTTTGTTTTCGTTTAAATATTTGGATTTTTTGGACTAACATCAGCTATTTGATGTTATTACTATAATAATAGTAATAATATTTATCATACACAGAAATATTGTATAGAAATTCTGAAACAAATAGTAAAGATCGTGTAAAGTTCATCCCACAGTTATTTTCTGGTTGAAACGATGGTTGAATCAAAAACAAAACCTTAATTGTATGTGCCTGAAACAATTATGGGAAAAAATTTAACAAAAACTGCAAAATAAAGCTATTACAAATCTGTGTCGCTATAATCCGAGAATGTCAAGCAGAGAAATATATATATATATAAGTAAACATAATATTCTTCCTATTGACTTACTCATAAAAAGTAAATTGGCAATTCAAACATAATTGATGTTTACTAGAAATGTTAATACAAACTTCAAGCACTGATTCAACAACTGTTACCATAGTTATGCTATAATCAAAGCAATATCAAATTATTTTCGTTAAGAGTTACATTTAATAGGCAAGATTTAATTTACAAATTCTATTATTAAGAAAAAATATATATATATATATATTTTATTAATAATATGCTTAACTTTTATCTGAACAAGCTATAAAAATTTAAAAAAAAATGCTAAATTTATTTTTTTTTTATAAGGTGTAAAACCAAAATAAATATATGTATATTTAATAAGTTCTGCTAAACTCTATACACATTACTATTTATTTTAAATTCCAAAATTAATATTCACGAGCAGCAAATATTCCCACAACTATCTTATAGATAACAAAATATATAACTACTGTTTGTTGATAGTAAATATTTTTAACTCGAAATAAATCAATATACTAGAATCAATAATGTCATTTAGACAGAGTTTAAAAAAAGGATTTTCATATTATAATTTAACATATGTTTTTATATATATTTTATATATATTACCTGTTATTTAGCTACTGGTAAATTTTCTCACGATTTCAAGTAGGTGGTGTATTCATATAATGCCTATACAATATGTGAGTCTTTGATTTATTTTGGTGAGTAATCCGTTGAAAATCTCCTTTATCTTGACATTTTATTTTTAACGATATTATTTTAAAAATATTTTTAGAAAAATGAGCCTATACGTTTCAGTTTGTTCGGCCTTCAATTTTTTACATTTCTGATATTGACAAAATTTCAACATCTTTAGAATTTTAAACACGGTTAGGTTTTTATAAAAAAAAAATTATTTGGTAGAGCTACTCTTTCTGTATTCCAAGGAGTTACAACTTCGAAATTTTTACATAAAGGAAAAAGCTCTATTGTTGAATTGTTATAACACAAATTCTTAAACGTTTATCTTTAATCTGAAAACGCTAAGCAATTCCCAACATTATCTTTGAATATGTGTTAATAACTTTTCTTTATAATTAATGATTTCCTTAAAGAAAGTTTCTTTTGATTGTTTACAATTTAGAAAAGTTTCAAATTTTGGTACATGTCACTACTTAGATTTCTAGAATCTGAATATTTTAGGAGAGATCGATCAATAAGAATCAACACAAATTTCTTCCAATTGTCGGTTTTCATTGACGTATTGAGTTATTGATGTATTGTTTTCGCACCAAAAATTGGGACCTCTGAGATTTTTGCTATGCATGTATTACCCCGATGCGGGCAAAAACTAGAAAAACGTTTTTTTTTTATATCCGTTTATGTGTGATTGTGGAAAAAACGACTGGGTGGAATTTTTTCAAATTTTATATATAAGCTTTTGATGTTTACATAAATTCGGAATTTCCAAGCGGAACTTTTGGTAAACCAAAAATGGTACGAAAAAATATATTAAAATAAAATTGTTGCTATTTAAATACCAATTAAGAACTAAAATTTTGCCATAGAAGGTTTTTTAATCCGACAAACTTCCTAAAATCATTTTGTGAAAATGCCAAGTTCAAACTGAAACGAGTTGAAAAATTAACGACTTTTGACAAATAATAAAATTTTTGATTTTATATATTGGAATTTTTCAAAAATCTTAATAGAAATTATTAACATAATTACGAATTACTTTTCTTTAAAAGTTGTTAGATTTAAATCCAGCCATTTTGGTCCATGGGTTCGGGTAGCTGCCATACAACTTTTTTTTTATATGAGTATTACTCTGTACCTATAACAGCTGCGTGTCTGAAATTTTGCCAAAAGTAGTTTAGTTTCATGGCCAAAATTTCTGCAAAATTTGGTTGGTCTCCTGCAATGGGTTCGAGTAGCTGCAATACAACTTCTTATTTTATATGAGCAGTACTCTGTAGCTATTGAAGTTGGATGTCTGAAATTTTGCCAAAAATAGTTTAGTGTAATGGCCAAAGTTACTGTAAAATTTGGTTGGTCTACTGCAGAGGGTTCGAGTAACCTGCCATACAACTCCTTCTTTTACATGAGCATTACTCTTTTACTCTACTTTTTATTACAATAAAGCTGGTATGTTTGAAATTATAATGTTTATATAACGGTCATACGGGTATCCCAGAGTTGACACAGTCTACTCTACCACACTATCTATTAACTTAATTCCTTCAGCTTATAACTCATTATATCTAAAGCTTCTTCCTGTAATCAAAAAATTTTGTATTTTCAATTTTCAACAATGTTTTATGAGCATAAAAAGACAAAAAATTGACTAGGTATTATTTATTAATAATATTTTTTTAATTTTGACAATTAATTAAAATTTTAATTCGCAAAATTTTTTTTTTTTTATGTTCATATATCACTTATATTTCATTTAAAATAAATATAAGTAGTAGTATATTATACGATCATTGACCGCAGTTTTCTTATAACATAATTTATTATTTTTTTTTTTAGGTTTTGTTTTAAATTTTCATATAAATTATTATCTAGTTACATTAAACTTATATTATATATTGTAATAAATAATTAAACAAAGAAAATTTAAAATTGATGTCATATACTAGAATTAAAATTTATTTGTTGCATCTGTAATAAGAACCTAACATTAAATAAAAGCCGCTATTAAATAATCTATTTACAACTTTATGTTAAATTAAGATAAATCACTTAATATTATAGAATTAATCAACAACTTCAACATTTTCAAATGAATCATCAGCTAATTCAGAAATTTCATTATTTCCTTTTAATTTTTTATATGGTTTGTCTAAATCATCCGAACTATTTTCAGTATCTTCATCTACATACAATTTACGTTCCGGTTTTTTTAATAGTTCTTCAATTGAATATGGATTTCTTTTTCTCTTTCCATTTACATAATTTGATATTATTGTTGGTGTTGTTGTTGTTGTTGGTGTACTTGATATTGATGGGGATGATTTACCAGATTCACAATCACTTGCCGGATCGGTATTTGAACTTGTTGTTGTTAAATCAATAGAACTTTCAGATTTTGTTGTTAAACCAATTGTACCTGGTGATCCTGAATGAAAATAACCAGGAAATTGTGAATGTGTATATGGAAAAAATGTTGCAGCAGCAGCAGCAGCTACAGCAGCTGATTCATGTATGCGATGATGTTGAGAAGAATATAATAAAGATGAATTCCATAACCAATGTTTGGAAAAATTTGTTATTGGACTTGCAGATGCTAAAGAATAACTTAAATCTTGTGCATTATTTGTTGAATTTTGTGCTACTGTTGTTGTTGCTCCTGTTGCTAATGATGTATTGGAAATATTTTTCCCAACAATAGGTATAGTTGGTGATGGTTTTAATGGAAATTCTATATGCCGTGCTAAATTAGGTGATGAATGTGATGTTTGATGAATTTGACTATGTAAAGAAACCGCTGTTGGTAGTAACGGCCTTGAACTTTTTACTATATCATTATTTTGTAAACGTTGTAAAGTTTGTGGTGAACTGTGTGATACTGTTTGTTGATTTGGAATTAAACCATTGACAGGAGAATTTTGTAGATTATGATTGGTACGATGATGATGATATTGATTATTAAGACTATCAACAGTCAATGAGGAAGAAGATAAGGGTGATGAAGAACTAAGAGATGATTGATTTGTTGAATTATAAATATGAGAAGGAACTATAGGTGGTGATTTTTGTTTTAAAAACGCTGCTGATTGTATTTGATGAGAGTCCTGACGTAAAGCATTTTGTTGTTCATTAGAAGTCATTTCATCAGTCCATAAGCCACCATTTCGTAAAATTCGATTTATTGAACTAACAGATGGAATTGAATTTGGATCACAAATACCTTGAGATAACAATTGATCGCGAATTTCCCACGCAAACATACCAGGATTTTCCTGTTTAAAGCGAAGAATTTTTTTAACGACTGTCGGTGTAGCGACTTGCTGTAATTCAAATCGAAAAAAATGTAAAATTAATGTAAGTGCATAAAGTATATTTTTATCATATAATTTTAATTTGTGTATTTAAGAATTTTACTTTCAGAAATTTATTAAAAATGTATAGGCTGTGACCACAACAGAACCAATCGCTTTTACAGGAAAATCATTATGTGAAAATTATATTTAAGATTTTTTATTATTAGATTTTTATCAAAACAACGTTTATTAATTATTATTTTATAATAGCTCTTGGTTTTGTGGTGGACACAGAATATTTTTTAATATATAATGTGAATTTTAATTTTTCCTTAATTATAAATCTTGGGGTGTAGAGGGAAAGCATTTTGGCTACAATGTCATTAACACGCCTTTCCTTTTCAGGCCTGCTAAATATACTACCTATTTTTTTTTAAAGCAATATTATTTATTTTGTATTTTAATAATTTTTTATTTCCTCTTCTAACCAATAATAAAAACATTAAATTAGTATGTTAAGGTGACCTGAATTAAAGTCCTCCGAAATACAGCCCCCGGGGTATTATTTCTCGTTTAATGAGAAATAACGTCCTGGGGTCTTTTTTCTCATAGTAATTGATAATAAAGCCCTGGGGGTTTTTTTTCCGGGGTCTCTTTTGAGTTGAACTACAATTTCTGTAAGAAATAAAGCCTCGGGGTGTTGTTTCTCTTTAAATTGAATCTTCGACTTCTTAAAGAATAAAGTCGCGACTTATTATTTGCCATTAAATATATAGTTAAATCCATTTTTGTAATTTTCAAACCAGAATAACTTATATATAAGTAAAATATTAGATATAAAACAATATGTTTTTAATATTTATATATTTGTCTATGCGAGATTCTATATTAGGAAGCATATTTAAGTAGATTAAAAAATCTAAACTGACCCCCTTTTTAGAGTATTAATGGATTAATGTATACTTTGGTTACAACATCTGGTTTATAAGTGTAGTTTGTAGTATAAATGTAGTTTATAAGTAAAATTATTATTCGTTTTTTTTTTATTTCGGAAAAAGGGAATACCCCTGATTTTGATTTCAGCTCCAAAATGTGCGCTAATTATTTTTTTAATTAAAAATTTATGAAATTATTGTGGTTTTTTCATTTTCAATTTCAATTGAAATGGGAAATAATACCCCGGGGCTTTATTTCTCAAAGTAGTCCTGGTTCAACTTAAAGGAGAAATAAAACTCTGGACTTTATTTCCCATATTTTGGAAGTTTTATTTCTCAATTACTAGGAGAAATAAAACCCCAGGGCGTTAATTCTCAGTAAATGGGAAATAACACCCCGGGCCTTAATTCAGGTCACCGTATGTTAAATATATGAATCTATAAATATATGGAACAAAGTTTAAAATAAAACGTATAAATTAATTGACTTTATATTTAAGATAAACCTATATAATCAGTAACACCCTTTCTAATAAAGCCGAAAGTGTTACATAAGTTTTATTTAAATTGTAAACTAATTTATTTATTTCTAATTTTATAAAATAGACATTCAATATTTATTTTATTTTATCACTTTATTAAAGATCCTTAAATCTATTATTAAAAGAAGATATAATTTATAAAGGATACATGACTTGAAGAAGTCTATCATATAAACTCACCTTTGTTTTACTACCACCAATCGATCCCGGTCTTATTGAACCAGTTTCATAAAATCGTGTTAAAATTTTTGATACGCAACCTAAAAAAACAATAAAAATAAAATAATTTTACTTAGCGTGGTCATTGGAAATCGATTAATCAAAAAATTGTATATAAATAAATTATAAAAAATCTTTAAATTTGAATCTAAAAAGAAAAACGATTTATTCACATGAATGAATGACACACAAAACAGTCCCAAAGGTGTAAAATAAATTTTAAAAAAGTAGATGTAGTATAGTTTTTATTTTATATATTTCGTATATAAAATATTAAGGTGAAAAATAAAAAATTATATATAAAAATATATTTTTTGATTATTATACAATTATTGTTATAACTTTTGTTTTTTTTTTTTTTTTTTTCATTCAATTCTTAAATAAATAATCATTAACATACCATGAGAGACAAGTAGTTGCCGTGAAATATCACAAGGTCTTACACCCATTAATGCTAATTCAACAATACGACGTCGTACACAATCTGGTAATGGTCGACCATTAACAAATACACCGCCCAATTGATTAACACCTGCTTGACCTAAAAGACAAATTATAAAAAAAAAAAAATAAAAATTAAAAATAAACAAAAAAATGTTATGTTCAAAATATATAAGAATTAATAGTTGTCCATTTACTTTTTATTTACTTCTTCAATCATATACATAAATTATTAATATTTTATTTACAAAATTTTTATTTAACTAAAAATAAAAATGAAGACAATAATTATGTATATATATCTGTTATTTGTATGAATTTATTTTATTTTTATATAAAGTTTATTAAAAATGTTGATTTTTTAACACGGTTACACTAAAAAAATTGATTTTAATTAGACGTGACAAAAAAATTACATATATATATATATATATATATATTTATATAGTTAACCTAATTTTCATATTTAATAATAAAATCATTAATCAAATTAAAATTATTTATTTCACTCTGTTACACCCTGCACTAAATCATAAAATAATTAAAATAAACGAAAACGGGAGATCAATATTATGTAATTACAATATTTTATTCTACATAATATATATACATATATCTACAGTCGAATGCTTTAATTAAGTGCATGAATAATAATTAAAATACCGTATTTGCTAGCTTTGAAGTCGCTAAAGTAATTGCCAAAAAAGGAAAACCGTTCAGCGATGGAGATTACATTAAGAATGCATATGGTTAGAATGTGTACCATTTCTCTTTGGAGGATTTTGCGAATAAAGATAAAATATTTCAGCGAAAAAAAGAATTGAAGCTAAGCTAAAAATATTTAAATGTGACATAATGAGCAGAAATTTCAAATATTTCCCTAATTTAAAAAAATACATGATGGACTTAGAAATTCACGAAAAACCTGATGAAACGAAAATTATAAAAGAATTTGACAATATTTTAGAAGTTACAATTGTACAATTTTCGACAAGATTTATACAATTTCGACAATTTGAAGAAACTTATTATTATTCTTCCAGATATATATATACATTCAAACAGTTAAATTTATCGATATTTGAGTTCATGAATTTAGAAAATTTCGAGATGCATTTGTTGATTTGGAAACAAAAATTCATAGATTTCAGAATCATGTTGGAAGAAATTGAACGAGATCGATTAATTGAAGCAGTCCAGAGAAATGCCGAAAATGAAATCTTAAAAACTTGAAAATCTATTCCAGAAAATTTTTCTTACCTTAAAAGAATAGCAATGGCTATTTTAACAATGTTTTCATCTACTTATGCTTGCGAAACATTGTTTTCTTCGATGAATTTTATTAAGTCAGATATGAGATATAGATTACAGATGATAGCAGTACCTCTTGCATCTTATTAAAATCTACTAGTTATGAGCCAGATATAAAATATTTATCATCCAGCACACAACAACAGAAATCTCATTAATAATGATATTTTATGTTTTTTTTTTTCAAATAATAATAAAAAATTTAATTCCTGAATTATTCTTTATTTATTTATATAACTACATAAAAATGTGAATTTTTTATTTGGTTTCAACCATATTTTTTTTAAATGTTTCTTTTAATAAAAAAATAATCTATTAACACAAAAATATTTGTCTATTATTATTGTTCTGAAATTTATTTTCACAATCATATTATGCATTGGTTTTATTTTATTTTATGGCACGCGTCATATTATTTTATAAAAAAAATATATTTATGACACGCAAGCTCAAAAAGGTTCGCCATCACTGGTCTAGAACGATAAATTGAAGGATCGTATCAATTTATCGTTCTTTATAAGAAACTTAATTTATCTTATACTAACAGTTTTAGATATAAACTTCAAATTTCTGCTTTGTTATATCCTTGGATATAAAAAGATATCCATATGTATATTGGGTCAAAAACTGAATTTGCTATTTTTAAACCCCCTGAAACTCTATCTATAGTTTTAAAATTAAAAAGAAAACAAAAAGGCTTTATGAATGGATGTAAAATAAATCTACACATACAAAATTTTTCAATATAATTAATAGGTGTGTTCATTAGTGAATTCTAGTACTATCTAGAATAGAAAAGTACAAGTTTTGGCATTCTTTAGTTTTCAAAGAATATTTTTTTTGTCCATTTCTATTTTTTTTTTTCCAGATCAGTTTTGGACAACTTTTTTTTTATTTTGACAATTATTTATAAATTTTTATATGTTTTTCACGAAGAAAGACGATGGAGAATTTAAAGAAAATTTAAAATAAATTATAAAACATTAAACATTTATACTTACAAAAATTTTAAAAAAAACGAGGAAAATTATAGTTACCCCTTTTCAACTTTAAGATACCCGTGCGTAGACTATTATGTACTAAATAAATAAGAATTTCATATATTGCAATTGAACTGTTTGATAATTAAAAAAAAAATTATTAATAAAAATGATGAATTTAAAAAAAATATGCTCTAAACGAGATTTGAACCCACACTTTTCAATTAAAAGGCCAACGTCCTAACCACTAAGACATCGATTTTTTGTTAACCTTAATTTTTTTTGAAAATTATTATAGTTGCTATGGTATCAATTGTTTGTTTTGAATAACTGTTTTGAATTTTTTTATAAAAATATAAAAAAAAAATTAATAATTTATAATATAAATGAGAGTTTTCTGTCAAATTTTCTGTAAAATAAAATTTCTCATACATAAAATAAATACATATATTTTATTAAAAAGTAAATAGATAAAAAAAGATGAATTTAAAAAAAAAAAAAAAAATTTTGACTAAGCCAGGATTCGGACCGAGACATTTTGACTACAATTCGCATGTCCCACAACCACTACACCATGAAACGATTAATAATTTAACTACATTTTGTTTGTTTTTATATTTGGTTTCTATTTAGTTATTAATTTTGAAAATATTCATAATAATTCAAAAAATTTGTATGGCAGCTACCCGAAGCCTTTATCCGATTTTAACCAAAAACAATAGGGAACCTACAAATTGTCTAAAAATTACTTTTTGAAAGTTTCGGAACTCTAGTTCTTATAGTTTTTTAGAGTATCGCGGTGACGGACAGGCGGACGGATGGACGGACACACATAGCTAGATCGATTCATTTTTCGATGCTGATTCGATACGTACCCTTGACACTATATCTAGCTCGTCTATTTCGCGTTACAAACGGAGGAGTTATTTTAATATACCCGATGTTCATATATGTATGCACGGGTATAATAAATGTCAACAAAAAAAAAATGAATAAAAATCTGGAAATTTATAAACATAATAAAAAAAAAAAAATAAATAAACAATTATTTGTCAATTTTGAAAACTAAAATTCTAGAACAGAAAAGTGCAAAAAAGGGTTCTTTAGTGCAGTGTTCTAGATTGTTCTAGTTAGCCCTGAAGTGTTTGACGTTTAATTGTTTTCTGTCCTATCCTGTTCTGTTTTGTCATGTTCAGAAATCAAATAATCAAACCTAATAATAATGCTTAATAAATGTTGTAATTTTAAAAACAATGACTAAATTTAATGTTTTAAAGATTATTACAATATATAATTTAATTATATTTTAATTTAATTATATTTTAAAATGTGAAAATATTTGGAAAAAATACGCTTTGCAAACAAAAAAATTATTTCAGACATTACAAGCAATTCACCATAATAGCACTATACTAAAGACACCTTAATGTTAGCTATTTATGGATATTTTATAATATTATCTATTGATTTATCTGACCAATGGAGACGCCGGCTTTCATGTGGAAGGTCTCGGGTTCTAACCCCGGTCAGATCATATCTAATAAAAAAATATCGTAAAATTGTATAATTATATCGTAATATAAAATAAGATTTAATAAAAATATATAAATAATTCTTGTGTAAGATTATAGAGGGCGCACAAAGTTAACATTTGTGCATTCATATTTCATAACCTTATACAATAGCTACAGCCGAGTAATCAATGACTTAGTGAATATTATGATAAAAGAAACTGAAGCCTAGTTTAAAAATAAACTTGGTGAATGCCCTATACTCCTTAACGGAGTGAAAAAGGAATAAAAACTAAAAAACAAAAAAAAAAACAGAAATTATTTTTACAATTTATTGAAATATTAATAAAATTAAATAAAATAAATTTTAATACTGAAAAAAAATAAAAATAAATTAAATGGCAATAAATATATTTTTATATTATTTTTAATCATATTAATATCTTGAAAAATAATTAATTGGCTATAAATTAAAAATTTAATTTAAAGACATGCATTTTAGGATACCACTATAAGTAATAGATTCTTTCTTTTTTAATTTTTACCGCGATCTAAAAAAAATGTATAAATAAAAAAGAATTAAACTAAAAAAAATATATAAACCAGTTTTTTATGATCGCTTATAATTAGTTAAAAACGAAAATAACCATTAAAAATGTATAAATTCCGTTTGTTTCAATATATGTATGTATATATGTATGTATTATGTAATTTTTTTTTATCATTTTTATTTTGTTTTTTTTTATTCTCTGTGCAATTTTGTTTAAAAGTTTTAATAAAAAACCCATAATAGAAGAATATATAAATGTATTCATTTCAATTAAGGTGCAAAATGTGCATTTCATATTCACTTTAATTTTATTTTTCTATTTTATTTTTTCATTTATTTATTTTTTCATTTATTAAATGAATATTTAAGCATTAAATTGCAAAATTTATATTCGTTTTTTGACCAATTGACATTTGGTTTTTTTTTTTTTTAAGTTGTCGTCGTTGTTGTCATTTTCTTTTTATTATTTTATTGACAAGTAAATGAACTTTTCAAACAGGAAAAGAAAACATACATACATAAACAATTTTTTAGAACCAATATGGCGCCAACAAATTATTGTTAACATTGTCAATATGCAATTCATTCATAAAATAATTAAAAAAAAATAAATTAAATATTTTTTTATACATTACTAGCTGTTGGCCCGTCACAGAATGACGGAATGTCAATTGAAAGAAAAACTTTTTCTAATAAGAATTATTTCTAATTTCATTATATACATGTATATATATTGTATATTAATATTATTTTCTTAAATAAAGTCGAAACTGTTACATTTTGTAATTCGTAGATTATATTTCGATTCTAGTAATTGATACACAAAATAAAATGACTTACATAACTTCTTGTTGTTTCTTAATAATTTTAAGATGAATAATAAGTTATGTAGTCTACCTTTTGTATGTTTTAAATTTGATAAAATTTCGGAGTCGTTAGTTCAAATCCCTTCTTGGTGAATTTTTTTTTTTTAATTTCAATTAATGTTTTTTTTATTCAATTACGTACTTGTTTAAATTTAAATTCGATAAATTTGTTTGTTAAAAGATTCGAAATTTTTTTATAGGTTTATTTTGTTTCAATAATGATCTATTTCTCCATCTATTAACTTTATGTAGACATATTTTTAAAATGTTACTAAGCTCTGTATATTGTTTCATAACCTTTGTTTAGATTCAAATCGAAATACTTGTATGTTGCCAACATTCTACAATGTACCTACTCAACATGTTTAATTATGTACCTATTTTTATGGACATAAAATTGAATTATGAATTAAGTTTTGCATTATCAAATGCAAATTAATTTTTTGATTTTTTTATTATCTACCTAATTAAGTAAAAAAAATATATTTTCTTTGATTACTAAGCTGCAGTTCATTTGGCTTTATTTCAGGGATGAGATGAGGGAAGCTTTGAAATTGCTTTGAAACATTGCTTGCTTCATTTACTTTCCAAATCAAAAAGCAAGCAACGCAACAAAGTGTACATTTGGCTTCGCCATTATTTCAGTTTTTAACTGAAACTATTGAAGACTTACTACAAATTCATGTGAAGCATAGTCTTAGTTTTTATTACCAAAATGATTTACTATTTATTTAAAATTCCCAGAAAATCTTCTGTGATTTTTAAAACTGAAATCAATTTTTTCATAAACTAAAATAATTTTTTTTTTGTTTATTTTTTTTTATTAAAAATTAATAAAATATTTTTTGGCCTGCTTACGATAATTTATGATATTTTATTTTCTAAAATAAAACACATTCAACAAAACATTAATATTTTATTTTTTAATAATTGAACACATCCAACAAAACACATTTAATAGAATGCGTTTGTTACACCTCATTCTAGACAAATATATTAATAAAATAAAATAATAATAATTACTAAAAAGAAGAAATATATATAATAGATACTATATGCATTTATTTTTGGTTTTTTAATAACTAAGCAAAATATATAAATTGATTTACAATATAATTATAAAGTCGAAGCTTAAAGTAATTTTAAAAAAAAAATTTCAAAAAATAAAATAAATACAATACTTAAAGTCGATTAGATTTTATTATCATAAAAAATCTAATTCAAAAAACTGAATAATCAATAATCACCTATTTTAAATTCACCATCTTGAAAATAAAAATATAGAATTATTCCGGAAAAAAGGAATACCGCCATGATTTTGAAACAGTCCTAAAACCCTTCCTTATGGTTTGCTTCGTACATATATTCTAAACAAAATATTGAAACTTTAATTTTGGAAATTACGACAAGATCCTTTTACTAATCCATTTGATATACATTGGTTACAGTTTCCAAACTTTTGTTAAGCAAATTTCTTATATTCTGTTTTTGAATTCAATTCTTACAAATATGTTAATTTTCCGGAAAAAGGGGGTAACCCAAATTTAATTAGCAACTATAAAATCCCTTCTAGCATATAAATATTCTGAAAAAAGTTTACCAGAAATTCTGGTTTTTCATAGCTAGATGCAAAGTCATGGTATTTCCCTTTTCCAGAATATTTATATCCCTACCTTTTTTTTTGTGCTATTGCAAATTAGGAGGAATCTTAAAGTCACTAAACACAAATTAGGGTATTCTATTTGTTTCCAGAATATTAATACGAGATTTATAAATCGAAGAGATATAAAAGTTAGATTTAAAATCATTTGTCCCATTTTACTTTATTTTTTAAACTATTTTGTTTTGATTAGAATTGGTAAGTTCGACCTCATTTGTAGTCTTTGAAATTTTTTTTTTTGGAAATAAGATAGAATTGCCAATTTGACTTTATTTCAGCTCCCCTTTTGATTATTATTTATTAAAAATATATACCTTAGTAAATTTTTATTATTCACATTTTTATAATACACATGTTCCACAATAGTTGTAAAATATAAACTGTGAATTAATTATTAAATTAAAGTTTAATTTAAATATAAAATATGCATATAAAATTAAAAAATTCTTGAGAATATAAATAAGCAATCTTAATATTATATGCTTATACAAATATATTAAATTCAAAACGATTTTACTTAACTCAATTCAAATAGTCAATTAATCAAGTAATTAATTTGTTTGTTGTTTGGGAATTAAGGCTCCGATAGGCCGAAAACAGAGCTAGCTGTCGAATATTTGAGAACCTACATAAATTTAATACTGTTAAAGAGTAACTGAAGGAATAAATAAAAATTATGACAACACCCAGTAGTAAAAATTAAATTTAAGGGAAAATAATATTTTTATTTTACCCTAAAACATTTATATACAAATTTTGATAATTGGCTGAGCAATTTTGGTGTCTATACGCACTAAGAAACAAACAAACGTTCGCTTTTATATATATATATATATATACATATATTTATAGATTAAAATATAACTTAAAATTTTGGGAAATTGCACGCTCTCGGGCATCACTGGAAAAACCTACTAGTATAAAATATATATATATATAGTATATATATATTTTATACTATAGTAGGTTTTTATATATTTTTTATATATTTTATATACTACATATACGTTTGTTAAAAATTTATCTTACCTAAGTGTAATTGTTTCAACAATAAATTAAGGTTTAAGGTTAAAACTATATAAAAGAATCCAGTTATACACTCCTTTAAATATATTAGAATATATATGCTAAAATATTATGACATCGTCCTTGGTCACCATTTTATATCCCTAACGAATTTTTCGTAATTAAAAAAACGAATTTTTCCAGACCTATTGGTGTTAAAGTGTAAAGTTTGCCATGGGGCGCCACAACTTTTAAACCGGCGCTGAATGCTGACTATATAGTCAAAGGGTATAATAAATTTGCCTTTACGTTTGTGACGCAGAGAAGGAGGGGGGTAGATATAGACTCAAGTGTATGGATCGAATCAGAATCGAAAAATAAATCGATTTAGCTACGTATGTCCGTCCGTCCGTCCGTCTGTCCACCCGTCCGTCACCACGATAACTCAAAAACTAAAGGAGCTAGGATCTTGAAATTTTTACAAATTCGTTTTTTTGCAACAGCCATCATCGCTATTTAAATCCAGCCATTTTGGTCCATGGTTTCGGGTAGCTGCCATACAACTTCTTTTTTTATATAAGTATTACTCTGTACCTATTACAGCTGCGTGTCTGAATTTTAGTTTAGCCAAAAGTAGTTTAGTTTTATGGCCAAAGTTTCTGCAAAATTTGGTTGGTCTATTGCAGTGGGTTCGAGTAGCTGCCATACAACTTCTTATTTTATATGAGCATTACTCTTCACCTAATGAAGCTGGGTGTCTGAAATCTTGCCAAAAATAGTTTAGTGTAATGACCAAAGTTACTGCAAAGTTTGGTTGGTCTACTGCAGAGGGTTCGAATGGCCGCCATACAACTCCTTCTTTAGTATGAGCATCACACTACACCTAATAAAGCTGGTTTGTTTGAAATTTTGCCAAAAGAAATTAATGTTTATAATAATAATGATATAATGTTTATATAACGGTCATACGGGTATCCCAAAGTGGACACAGTCTACTCTACCACACTTTTCCTCGTTTTAATTAAATCCGATTTATTATCTATTTCATCATTATAACTAATAAAATTTTTATTAAAATATTTATAGAATTTGGTCAGCTCCTGGTTTATTTGTTAATAAATAATTGATGTCCAGTAATATATTACCCCAACCCAGAATAAGATCAAGAGAAGAAAAAATTTAAAATAAAATACAAAACAAATTATAAAACTGTTGACATTTTATAAGATAATATATAACTGGACATTCAAGGGCTAACAATACAAATAATACAAGAAAAAATATTAGAAAAAGAAATTTTATTAATTTATATCATTAGTTCAATTTTTAACTCAGATAGCTTTTCGGTAGATTTATAAAAAATATTTTTATATTAAAATTAAAAAAAAAAAATATATCCCAATAAATTATATGGAAGACCATAAAATAACCTTAACATGTAAAAGAAAGGCGGTACGTTTAAGGCTATTAATCAAATAACATATAGGGAAAAAAAACCAATTAAAATTATAAAAATTAGAATAAGAAAAGTTAATAAGGTGTAAGATAAGAAAGAATTTTAAAATAAATCCTTTAAATGGAATTAATTATAAACGTGTTTTTTAAATTTTAATTTTGTATTTTTAAGTGATAAATATTCATTGTTTACGGGTGTTTCGCCAATTAACTGTTATAGAACTCGGGATTATTGTAGGGTTCGAAACAATATCCCATCTGGGAGATGTCTATAAAATTGGAACTAAAGAGGTCTCTTACTAGCTCTCTTAGAACATTACTTATTGGAGGTTCAAATTAAAAATTATTTACTTTCTATACAAACAGAAAATGCATTACAGGTTTTTTTATAGAAAAAATTTTTTAAAAGTTTTACAAAAAACAACACATCTTACAAATATTTATAGGTAATAATGTTGTCAAATATCTTTAGATAAAAAGCCAGAACTAGCAACTACAACATACTCGTATTAATTGAATTGATCTATAAATGAATGTGAAGAAATTACCAAGATTAAATGAAAAAAGTTATAAATTTATAACTCTAATAATACTTCGGTTTTTCTAAATAACAACGTAACAGCGTTTTATCAATTTTTCACCAGACCAAAAATAATAACTTTTACTAATATTTTTTTTAGAAAAAATTATTTGCTATTTTTTTTTTAAATTCAAAACAATTAAAATTATTCTAGGAATTAAATTGTGAATTCCACAAAAATTTGAAATTTTACTTAGAATTATACTATCTAAGCAAAAATGGGATAAACTGAGAGACACTTTCTCCAATTTAAGGAACCGCTTTTAAATTTAAGAAAAATCTTTAACATATGTTAAAATATAATGTTGGACCTTTAAATTTTGTATATTAATAAATAATAATTGAACAGGTATTCAAGTTACAGGTGCTTAAATATAGCAAAATTTCAATTTCAATTTCCCTTATAGCTCCTAAACAGTGGGCTTGACAAAAAAATTTTGTTCACCGACTCCTACTAATTCCTGAGTATCTAACTTCTCCCAAAGACTCTAGCTTGAACCGTTCAAAAGATATGTGTGGACAAAAATTTTGCAAAAATTGAGTTTTGCGTACTGTTAAATTTTAGTACCGTATGGCAACCCTAAACATTTACCTTTTAAAATAAAACTTATATGAAACCAGCTATCGTTTGCGGTTTTCAGATTGAAAATATATATAACACAACTCTTGTTATAACAATTTAAATATAGGGCTTTTTCCAACTTTGGGGGGCTGTAGCTCCGTAACAGGTGGGGCTACAGAAAAAAATTTTTCTACGAACTTATTTTTTTTTGCAATAACTACCCATGGTTACAATTTCATTATTCTATTTCAAACGGTGTAAAAGTTTTTGGAAACATACGAACGGACGAACGGACAGAGTGAAGCTATATAGGCACAGTTTTACAAAATTTTTTGAAAATGTGCTAAAAATGGATAACTTAAAATAAACTAAACATTTTGTGTTTTATTTTACAATTAAAATTTTAAACAAACGCCAAAATGTCTTTGTATTTTTTTTTCTCAGCCGTGCTACATATATTTCCAGTGAGCACGTAGAGCAGGCACTGAACGCGTTCTGATTTAAAAAAACACGAATCAGATAAATGCAAATAATATATCAAACATATATTTACTAGTGCTGTTATTAAAAAACTACAAACTGTATTAAAAACTAATTATAAATTAATTATTAAAGTTTATTAAAACAACTTGCTGATTAAGTTTTTAAAATAATTTTTTTTTAATTCAAAAATTCATAAAAAGGAATTTAATATTAAACAAATTAAAAAATCAATAAAAATAATACATACAAACAATAAACTAAGGTAATATTTATTTTTTATATAAGAACTGATAAATAATGAATAATAATAATTTATTACGAATAAGGTCTTATGTCAAACACATGATTTTAAAACAAATTTGTAATAAGATAATAAATGTAGATCTGCTATTTTATTAAAACAAAAATTCGGAATTTGTTTTCTTATATTAATTGAAATAAAAATTTATGTAAAATAAAGTTTGGAGAATTATTATTACATATGTTTTTATTAAGATTTTTTTTCGTCATAATAACGGCGAATTTTATATAAAGGTCATGTCATTTAATTTAAAAGGATATTTCTGGCATAGAGAACAAAATTATGATAAAATTTCACTTACGTTGATATTTAGAAAAACCACAGTTAAAAGACTTCCCCTAATTTATGGTTCTTGATAGGCGAACGTTAAACGAATTTGTAGAAATAGAAATTATGTACTTCGATAGTTTAATTCAAATATTTAGCTTAACTTTACTAGAATTAAGCGTATATATGTGATAAAGTGTTTAACCATAAAATAAAATTTTTAATATAAGCGCCGATGTTAATGGATAAACATCAACGTAAATAACACAGTTCCAAATTTCTATATAGGTAGTTAAAAAAAAAATAATGTAATAAAAATTTTTCAAAATCTTAATGTAAGTTGTATTATATCTACTCTGTTTAAAGTCATTAGTGTCTATGAAAAATAATTAAGTATAAATAAATATAAACCAAAATTCTTTAAAATAGACATAACATTAATTATATATATATATATATATATATATATACATATATGCGAATATGTTTTAATTATTATTACATTTTTTTTTTTTAAATTGTAAAATAATAAATTATAAAACGAATATTTTTAACATACCAGTATGTGGCATAATTATCCAGCGATGACTTCGATCTTCTTTGCGTTGCGGATTAGGATGATTGTGATGTTGATGGTGTTGTAATATCTCTTTCGTAGTAATAATTCCACCAAATGAATCAATATGTGATGGCTGTTGAGATGGCGGACAAGTTTGGTGTTGCTGCTGAGTTGTTTCAACAACTTCACCCACCTTTATATTCTTTTTATAAGCCACAATGTTTTTTTTTTTATTCAATTTATTGAAAAGAAATGTTTATACTCGTATATGTTTTTTCAAATATACCAGACTTCAATTGGAAACTAAAAAAGAAAATTATTTCGAATAGATATTATAACTTGTTTAAAATATCTGGAATTTACTACAAATTATTATAAAATGTGAATGTAATGTTAAAAAGGCATTAAGATTTTTCGATAGTATATAATTTAAGATACATATACTATTTCACAAAAGCTTTAAAACTAAGGGAACATTTTAACAATTGATTCAGTTCGAAACTTTTGTTCTTTTTTATTTCGTAACTACAAATTCTTAAATTTAGATACTTTATACATATACCTATGTATATTTAAGATTTTAAACAAGAGCTTCGTCCTACTATATTTAATTTCAAAATTAAAAACTTGGAAGGCATCAAAAATTAAATATAAATAACTATTCAAAATTTTTTTAAGAAATATACAAAAATAAATCTCCAACATTATATAAATGTGTTAAAAGTTTTTCTTAAATTAAAAAGACTTCTTTAAAATTGAAGAAAGTGTCTCTTAATTTTTAACCATTTTGGCTTATATAATAAATTTTTAAGAAAAGATCAAAATCAAAAACAGGCATTAATTCACAGCCATTAAAAACTATTTTAGGGAATCTAAAACTCAATTTATATGTAAAAAAAAGTACTACTATATTTTTAATAAAAAAAAATAAAGTAAGTAATTATTTTACTTCACAGCCTCAAGTTTAGAAACAAAAAAAGCACATACATTTTTTATATTTTTAACAAAGCCTTAAAATATGTTTTATCTTCTTCATGAAGAAAAGGCATTAAATATTTAATCACACACTGGTCCAGTTGAGCTTAATCCTTTAGTAAATAAATTTTTTGGTTTTGGAAGAATCTTAGAATTTGACTATTTAGATTTAATCAGAATAAAATTTAAATCTTTAAATGATAAATATTCGATATTTTACTTGAAAAAGATCTTCCTTCTCATATTTTAGAAATTTTAATTTTGCCTAAGAAAGTTTTTGAAAACTTTACATATCGGCTTTGACAGAAAACGAGGAAGAGTGTAGTAGTGTAATATAAAAAAAAGGAATTGTTTGAATTTTGAATTTTGATTTCAGAAATTTTGCCATGAAACTAAACTATTTTTAGCAAAATTTCAGACACTCAGTTTCAAAAGGTATAGAGTTGTGCACCCGTAGACCAAAATGGCTAAATTTCAATAGCGATGACGGCTATTGCATAAAAACGAATTTGTGAAAATTTTAAGACCCTAGCTCGAAGGAAATCGATTTATTTCCGATCCATACACTTGGGTCTAAATCTTGCACCCTCCATATCTGCGTCACAAACGTGTTGGCAAATTTATTATACCCCTTAACCTAAAGTCATCCAGGTATAAAAAATAAATTCTTTCGCCTTATTTCGATTTGGTTTGACTCAATTCTATTCTTCTGTTCTAGCGATTTATTTCATGAATAAAATGAACTAAAGGTATTGGTATTGTCATCATTATTTAATGTGTAAAGTATTTATAATAACTCGAGATGTGAAATATTTATTTTACATATAGGCAAGATTCCACCACCACTTGTGTATTATATATATGAATAATCTATTTATATAATTTCGTAAGCTCGATTTTTTATTTTGAAATGTTGCGGGGCCGGGAAAGTTATAACCGTAGGACCAATAGTTTTGGAAATATATTGATAAGTAACTTTAGGATTACCATCATCCAAATTTTAAATGGAAGTACAAAATATTTTAGTAAAAATTTTAATTTGAAAATTAAATATATGCATGTATTAAAAAAAAGTGGAAAACATTTTTTTTTTTTATAATATTATTTATTATATATTGAAATTACTTTTAAAAATTTTTGATATAAAATTCGATTTAAAATTTAAATATGAATTAAGCAAAAATATGGATATTTATATCAATTAAATAAATTTTATTATATAAATTATTATTATCATTTAAATATAGAACAATGTTAAATAATCCAGATCTAATAGACATATTAATATTCAAATCTGTGCTTTAAAACAATTTTAAAATCATGTTTTTTAACATCGAAAACTCCATCCCTTATGGATAAAACTTATTTAAATAGGTCCATACAGTACACACATATGTACTCGTATACTAAAATTTTTCAGAAAAAATTAAAAAGTTTTTGTATATAATTTTAGCATTACCATCATTCAAATTCTTAAACAAGTGGAGAAAATTTACTTGATTAATGAATATTGAAATGGAAATAATTTCTTTACCAAAATTAAAAATACTTTGTTGATATATTAAACTTCAAAAACCAAGCGATGACTTTTACGCAACGTTGCTGGCAAGCGTAACGTCAAGTTTGTCAATCTTTGCAATAGTTAATTTGGAAGGAACATATTGAAATATAAATTTGATTTAAAAGGAAATAAAGTTTATAATTATAATTAAAATTAACATTTCTTAAAAAAAATTATGTGTTCTTTAGGGATCAACCAGAATAAACGTGTACGGCGTGCAGTTTCTGTCAAAAAGTTTTAAAATAAGTAGGTATGTTATGGTACTTCGAAATTTTAAATTTTAAAATTTGACAAAGCGTATAAAAATATTGTAATTGTTTTTTCTTATGTTGCTACGATTAAGTTTTCAAAATAAAATATTTCAAAATAATATTTTTTTTTTAAAAAAACATACATTCAAAATACATAATTGAAAATACCTACCTATGTATATTATGTTGGCAAAAAAAAACTGGAAAATAATCTTCAACGTTCGGCGTATAATTTCTGTCAAAAAATTTACAAATATATATGTGCATGAATTTACATGACAGCAACCAAAATATACGTAACGCGATGTACTGTATTTTTAAAATTTACAAATTGACCTAATGTATAAAAATATTGTTTTTGGTTTTTCTTATATTTCTAAGGTTATGTTTAAAAAAATATCTTATATTGAAAAAAATTCAAAATATACCTATTATGAAATTAAAAAAAATGTTTGTTACTAAATTAAAAAATTCAAATAAATATTTTTGTGTATACGCGCGTATCGATTTACGGATATGTAGATAGAAATATTGACGTATTGCCGTATAAAAATTGTACGTCGTATGTTTTAATTTAGGTTAATTTAGGCCCTATTGAATGAAAAGTTTATTCTACATTTTAAACATATGTTATTTTTATAATAAAAAACTATTTTTAGTTTTACTTTGACATAACGCACGATTTTTATATAATGCATACGTTCATTTTACCAAAAATTGTTGATAAAGAGTAGGTAGAAGTTGTTTGTAAATGGAAAGCTAATTTTTATTTTAGGAGTATATAGTTACCAGATTAATTACCTTACATGATATTTGACATTTTAAAACTATCTGTCATTTGTGAATTATTTAATAATATTTAATATATTTAGATAATGAAAAAAGGTGAAAAAATTAAGGTTTATTGCTGAAATATATAAAGACTATTTTTTAAAATGGAAGAGATATGTGCTTATTTGTAATCAAATAAAAAATATGATTTAACATAACCTATTCAAGAGAAAATTCATCCATTATGAAAAATTTATTTAAAGCTATCTGCCGAAAATTATTTAATTATCAACTCCTCTCATCTACTCTTTTTCAAGAGCTGGTGTTGTGTAGCTGGCAATAGGTGAGAGTCAAAAAAGTATATTACTCCTCATATAGGAACGCAAGTAATAACATTTGTTTGTTTGAAGAAACTTATGAGTCATGACTCATGACCATACATAGAAAAAAATAAATAAATAAACTAGACAAATAGGTATAATATAAAGTAAACTAAAGAATTCAGAACCATTTTTTGCATACATACATTTGTAGTAAAAATTTCAGATTTTATTATTGAAATGTAGTGCCTACTTGCCTATGTAGATACTAAATTTAAAAATGCAATAAGGGGAGGATAAATTTATCAATTTTTTAATTGATTAGTATGATATGTTATAGATATGTTATAAATCTTAAAATTGTGATTTTAAAAAAAATCTCGACTTCTGTCAACTTAACTATTATTTTGTACTTCTGGCAGCTTCAATATAATATAATACTAAGTACCAAACTTATGAATTATGATTATTGATTGGTATGTTAAATTTTGTTGTACATATTATGCTCTATGAATAAGCTTTTTAATTAGGATACGGAATACAATAACATAGTTCAAATTGTCCTAAAATATTTAGTCGTTTAAAAAAAAGTATACAGTTTTCTAAGCATATGTAGGACAGCATTAACTCGAACTTTGGCTACTTAACTTCACTAAATATGTATATGTATTTATTTAGAAAAATCATCAAATTTTCAGAACATTATACATAAGAAAACTATTTATATTTAGAATGTAAATCGCTTCTTTTATGTAATAACTGTACAAAATTATACTCTCTTTATAGCGCGTTAAAATTCAAAAATACTTAAAAACGTTTTTATAATTGAAAAAATTATAAATTTTTTCTTAAGCAAATTTCAAACGCAAGAATTGTTGACAACATTGTTGCCATAAATTTTATTATGTATAGGAAAAAAAATAAGTTTGGTGTAATATTAGTCTAATATAAATTACACAAAACAGATTTTTTATGTAAATTTAAAAGCACAAAACGCTCGAATTTCGAGCACAGGGCGATACTAGTTATTATTATTTTGATATTTTAATATTTCAAAATTCACTAGATTCTTTTTTAATTTTTTAAACTTAACTTTCTCCAATTCTAAATTGTGACTTTAGATTTCTTTTGAACTTTTATTTTCCCGCCTTAAGAATATCCTTTTGGATATCATTGGTTTCTTAAATCCCTCTGTATATTCTCCTTAAGGTAGAACATACTTCATTCGAGTTGTTTGCTGTAGGTACAAAAGTTTTTGTTAGCTGCTTTAATATATTTTGCTGAATTTTAACAAGTTGTTAAATTAAATCTATTGTCGCTTTGCTGATATTTTGGAAATCATTTTAATTGTTTCTGGTACTTTTAAACTTTCAAAAATTCTAAAGTTTCTCTCCATTTCTTTTGAATGATTTACCTTAATTTAAATCAAGAAATCCTAAAATGCTCATATAAAACAACAAGTTGTAAGGCAGGTACTCGAACCCGTGGACGAAAATGGCTGGATTTAAATAGCAATGACGGCTATTGAAAAAAAAATTTGCGAAAATTTCAAGATACTAGCTCTTTTAGTTTTTGAGTTATCGTGGTGACGGACGGACATACATAGCTAAATCGATTTATTTTTCGATTCTGATCCGATCCATACACTTGAGTCTATATCTACCCCCCCTCCTTCTCTGCGTCACAAACGTAATGGCAAATTTAGTATACCCTTCTGACTAATAGTCATACGGATATAAAAATGTCTTCAGTGGAGCTACATTATTCACTGGAGGAAAAACAGCTTAATTTGCCGAGAAAACTTAAAACATTGAGAGATAATTCTAGCCCAATGGTGTTAAGTGGTTTGAAAAGAAACAGTTAACTGTATAGTTAGTGTTTTTTTAAATTCTACAGTTTGAACAAATCGGTATGTTAACATGTATTGGAGAGTATTGAAGTTAATTAAGGTTTATACCCTAATTACAAACTCCGACGGGATTGTCCGCACGAGCAAAGAAGCGTTTTACCTATTCGGTTTCGTGTTTTACAGTTTGTATTATGAACTCCGAAAAAAAAATACTCCTGATATTTAAGTTTATTAACTTGTCGGAATTGTAAGAAAACAGACTTTTATAGCTTTTGGTTAAAAGAATTTTTTGAAATATTTATTTGAATTGAAATGAAGTGAGCGACAGTGTAAAAAGTTTATAAAATAAAAATGGATATTGAGAATACAATTTTTTTTGAAGTGGAGCAGCAGGAAAAAAATCGAGTAGTTAAATTGGAAAGAAGATTGATTAGAGATGCATATAATCCATTTGAATTGGACGACTGCATGTAAAACGAGGAAGCGTGTGTTAGACTGTGTCAACTCTGGGATACCCGCATGACGGTAACATATACATTCGCCCATGTTCCAGCATTCATGAGAATGTGAATGTGAATTAACATTCTCTGGAATTGAAAATTGGTGTTCCAACATTCTCCCGTATTCGAAAAATTTATTCTCAATTTCGAAAAGTCAAAATAAATGTCAAAACATATGATTTTAAAAATTATTTGAAGAAACTTCATATTTTAAAATAAATTTTGAAAATTTTGTCTTTTAAAAAGTGAATTACATATTTGAAAATTATTTTGAAAAGAAACAAATATGGATCCAATTATTTTATTATTAGAAGAAGAAAATAGGAAAAAAGAGAAGAAAAAAATCAGAAGAAAAATTTTAAGGGAAAAAGCAAATGTTTTAGATCTTCCAGAATCATGTAAGTTAATTATTTTGTGCAGACGGATTAATAAATATGTTTAGAAATAAATGAAAATTAATGAATTTTTTAGTTTTTTGCAAAGTTAACAAAGAAGCGTTTTTATACATTTTAAATGAAATAAAAACATCTATTCCGAATTCTTCTATTCCGGCATCTCATCAACTTTCTGCTACATTGAGATTTCTGGCAGAAGGATCTTTGAGATTTCTGGCAAAAGGGTTTTTTCTATTTTTTCATAGTGGCGTTTTTTTGCTTCATTTTGTTCTCTCAATAATTTGCTTTGTTCTTTCATAGCATCTTCTAATTTTTCTATAGCTCGATAAGTTCGTTTCATGCTATATTTATTCTCTTTTGCTACTTCACCTATATTTTTAATTTCCTTCGAAATATCTAACAAAATTTTTTTCTGATGTTCCATATAGTTCTCCACGTTTTCGGAACGATTTGAACGTCTCAATGGCATTTCTGATGCATTTCCAGTTCTCTCTGTTATGTCTATTGGTTCCCCAATTGGTAATATATCATCAGAAGTTACATGAAGTTCATTAATTATGTTAGATGTATTCATTGTAAATGAATCTTCCGTTATCACAGTTTCATCGCCAAAAGCAATTGTATCTGGAATACCGGATACAGCTGTATAAATTCCAGTTAAAATGGCGATCGTATCTTCAGTAGCTTTATGGGCAAAGTATTATCTGGTCCTCCACCCGTTTTCTTCTTTTCATTTTTATTGTGAGCTATTTTTTTCCTTATATTTTTTTTCCAATCAACCCACACCTTGAAAAAAGTTTATTAGTTCATATTTTATTTTCTTTAAATTTAACTTTACTTTTTTCCAACCAGAAACATCTTTGGTCGGAGGACCCTGTCCATTTAAATCCTTTGCTAAATTATCCCAAAGAGCATCAATGACATATTTATCTCGTTTTGTAAATCCTTTAGCAATGTCTACATTTTTTTCCGTAAATTCTAGAAAAATTTTGTCTTGACGACAATTTTTGTGTTTTCCTTTAACCCTGTAAATTTGAAATCATTATTTATTAATTCACAAATCAGAAAAATATACGCATACTTACATTTTGAACTTTTTTTATTTCAAATTTAACAACACAAATTTTTTTTTTAATTTAAATTAAGCAATATCAACCTCCTTGACATCGTAAATGTGTTTGCGACGTCGCGAATACAATGTCGCATGATCGTAAATGTAAACTACAAAAATTTTACATTGTCTCATGATCGTAATTTCATTTTAATTTGTATTCGCGACCCATTTTCACGACGCGTGTTGTTAAATTGAGTATCGAAAAATTTTAGGATACACAAATAAAAATATTAAAAGTTATTTGAATTTTGACGTTTTAATTTGAATTTTGGTCAGTTGAATTTTATTTTTGTGGTGGTGAAGTCCCTAATTAAAAAAAAAAAAAAACCATGGAAGAAAATTAAATAAATATTAATTTAAACACTTCTTTTGTTTCTGCAGAAAAAATTTAAATTTTTGACATTTCATTTTGACGCAATCGGAGTTGTAAACAAAATACATTGTACTTTCGACACAATGTGTTCAGAAATTTTACATTGTGTTATTTTCACAATGTATCAGGTTGAAGTTTTTTTTACGACGTTTTCGATGTCACCGCCTCATTCATTCTTAATTCGATACAGACTGAAAAAAGGAATTCTATTCCATTCACATTCCCAAAAAGTGAATGACAGAACACCATTTTATTCATTTTCGAAAATTTTATTTTCTGAGAGAATTTGACATTCTCTAAGAGAATGCTGGAACACCAGTATTCTAATTCTCCTGTCACATTCTCATTTTATAGGAGAATGGGAATACTGGAACATGGGTGATTATATCATGCGGTTATTTACTTTTGGCAAAATTTAAAATATTCAGCTTTATTAGGTGTAGAGAAATGCTTATATAAAAGAAGGAGTTGTATGGCAGCTACTCGAACCCTTTGCAGTAGACCAACCAAACTTTGCAGTAACTTTGCCCATTACACTAAACTATTTTTTGCAAAATTTCAGACACCCAGCTTCATCAGGTGTAGTGTAAACCTCATATAAATAAAGGAGTTGTATGGCAGCTACACGAACACTGTAGTAGACCAACCAAATTTTGCAGAAACTTTGGCCATAAAGTTAAAACTACTTTTGGCAAAATTTCAGACACGCAGCTGCAATAGGTACAGAGAAATACTCATATATCAAAAGTTTTATGGCAGCTACCCGAACCCATGAACCAAAATGGCTGGATTTAAATAGCGATTCCGGTTTTTGCATAAAAACGAATTTGTGAAAATTTCATAATCCTAGCTCTTTTATTTTTTGAGTTATCGTGATGACGGACGGACGGACGGACATACATCGCTAAATCGATTTATTTTTCGATTCTGATCCGATCCATACACTTGAGTCTATATCTCCCCCCCCCCCCCCTCCTTCTCGCGTCACAAACGTAATGGCAAATTTATTTCTTTGACTATATAGTCATACGGGTATAAAAATATACTGTTTCCACAGAAATCCCGTTCTGCTATAAAAAATTTCATTTTTATATCGAAAATAAAAACAAAGGTTTCGAGAAGCGCAAGATTTTTTTTTTATGTACATACGAAATTTAGTATATGAAAGCAAATACTTGTTATAGTTTCTTCAAATGAAAAAATATCAGTTTTTTAACTCTTCACATGCGAAATCAGTAATACGATGCTATAAAGTAAAGAAAAATTAAATTAAACCTTAAAAATAAATTATTCTTCAAAATTTTTTATTAACCAAAATTTTTTTACAAAATAATTTGAACTAACCAATTAAAAGTCTTAACAGATGCACACTATTTTTTTTTTTTTTAAATGTCACGAAAATCCATGATTTGAAGGTTTTTTTTTTTGTAATTTTTTTATTTTTTTTTTTTTATTTGAAGAATGCTCTTCTAGATAAATGAGTGCTGGCTATATAAAATCCAGCTAGAAACAAAACTAATATTAATCCAGCCATAATTATTGCTTCTTCAGTTCCAGTTAGCAGAAAAAATTTGGCCCAGTCTGTTTTCATGGCGAAAATAAAATTCACTAGAAACAGTACTGAAAAGATAATTGAGGCAGTAAGAAAATATATAAATTCCAATAAGGATGTCGCCAAATGAAGTGAAGTTACTGGAGACAAGATACACGACACTACATTTGCAATTGTAAAGAACGTATAAGTCACAATCATCATAAAGGTAAATCCTAAAAGGATTGCAAATTTCGATTCTAATGTATCTCCATTAAGAATTCTTGCTGGTGCTTCTTGTTCTGGAGCTGCTTCTGCTGCTGTTGTATTTTCTGCAGGTGCAGGTGCAGGACCTACTGTAGTAGTAGTATCTGCTTTTTGAAAAATTGTTTTTAATTTATCAGCTTTAGGTTCGGTAAGTTTCGCGAAGAAAGTACGCTCTTCTTCGTCATCATCGTCAATGACATCATCATTGTCATCATTGTCATCTTCGTCATCTTCGTCATCATCATCGTCTTCGTCATCGTCAGATCTCAGACTAGGTACAGCACCTGGGGCGTCTGGTTCCTTATTGGCTTCGGCGGTAGCTGTTAATATTTTAGATAAAGCATATGCAGAAATTAATATTATAATAAGACCCGTTAAAACTTCTGCAACTTTGCAAACTCCTGCACTAGTGCCTAAATATCCAGGATTGCACCCACATTTTTCTAACCTTTTACGTCCTTTACCATGACGATGACGATTAGCAGCTGCCGCCACAACAACTTTTTCTTTGACTACCATTTAATTTAACTTTTTGTTACAAAAAATTTTAATAAAAAAAAAAAAAAAAAGGAAGTATTTTTTTTTTTTTTTTTTAATGAAAAAATTATTAAACAAAATTAAAATTAGAGAGCTAAAAATTTTACGTCTTAATTAAGAAATGATTTTTTATTTACAAAAAAATATAAATAAATTCAATTCCATTTAATTTTTAATAGACTACTTTTTGAAAAAATAAAATTATTTATAAAAGTATGTATATTATAATTTAAAAAATAATTTTTATTTATTTAATTTTTGCTTAAAGTTAGAATAAATAAGTGACGACATATTAGTTTTTGTTACTAAGAAGAATAGTTATATAAAAGTAATTGTATAAAATGTGTAAAATATAGCCTGATAAATTTAATAATATTTTAACTTAGATAAAAACAATGAAAAAACTAATTAATATAATAAAATAATTTATATAATATATATTATAAAAATATATATATTTATTTGGCCAATTATAGTAGAGCCCAAATACAGGAAGTTCTGCTGTTTTTTCGTTCTCTCCGAAATTAATTTATAGCTATCGATATGTGTCTTTCCCACAACCGTGTGGTGTTTCTAAGTAGTTCGATGTCCTTAGCATAAGGTATAGGCCAAAATGTAGGTTCATATTTTGGTTTTGCCCTGGTCTTGCTTTACCTGTTATATGGTGTTCGTGAAACCAGGTTGCAATTTTTTTTCCCATTTAAATGAAGGCTGTTATGTAGTCCAAAAAAATAATTTAACTGCGCCACACTATCTGCTCTGTGTGGAATAGACATCCCTTAAAAGAAAATATATTTTTGCAGCTGCTAGAAAGCCTTTTCAAAATCTGTTATTATACGTTTTTGATTTATATTAATATGATAATTGCAAGTTTCTAACAAATATTTAGTAGAACATTTTACTGAACGATTCCTTATTTTTATAAGTCATCAGGCAATATAAAAATGGCACATATCCGCTAATTATTTTCCCATGAATTATATAAAGTAGCTGGAAAATAGCTGGTACGCTCTTAAATGTGCCATCCATTAACCAGCAATCAGCTAGGCAAATACAATCTACACTTACTTGGAAATTTATATTTGTGAGGGTTGTATTTCAAAAGCTTTTTAAGTTTGGTTTGCGGACGTATTTATTTTGGAAATGTGGTTTTCGTAAGCTAATGGGTCGTGCCTATGCTATGGACCCTTAATTATTTTATGCTCCTTTTTTGAGTTGCAATACGCGACTCTTGCGTATTGCAACTCTTTTATTTTTTTGGCATATGAACCTAAAAACACCCTGGTAAATGTAACCATTGACAACTAATTTGTCATTTCCTTCATTGGACTTAACAACAGAAATTTGCATTGTAAAATTTACATTATTTGAGGTGCGGCAGTCATTTCAAATTTATTTTTCAAAATTTTGCTTGCTACACAAATAAAATTAAATACTAACACAGAACTGCATAACAAAGTATTATTACGGAAATTTTCTACTAAAAAAGAAAAATTGTCGTTTTAATAATTGATAAATGAAGAGTATAAAATTCAGTAATATTCGGTTTTGTTTTCAACATTTTGCCCTTTTTATACCCGTATGACTATATAGTCAAAGGGTATAATAATTTGCCATTACGTTTGTGACGCAGAGAAGGAGGGGGGGTAGATATAGACTCAAGTGTATGGATCGGATCAGAATCGAAAAAAAAATCGATTTAGCTATGTATGTCCGTCCGTCCGTCCGTCCGTCTGTCCGTCTGTCCGTCTGTCCGTCTGTCCGTCCGTCCGTCCGTCCGCACGATAACTCAAAAACTAAAGGAGCTAGAATCTTGAAATTTTCGCAAATTCGTTTTTTTGCAATAGCCGTCATCGCTATTTAAATCCAGCCATTTTGGTCCATGGGTTCGGGTGGCTGCCATACAACTTCTTTTTTTATATGAGTATTTCTCTGTACCTATTACAGCTACGTGTCCGAAATTTTGGCAAAAGTAGTTTAGTTTTATGGCCAAATTTTCTGCAAAATTTGGTTGGTCAGTTGCAGTGAGTTCGAGTAGCTGCCATACAACTTCCGGTTTTATATGAGCATTACTCTATACCTATTAAAGCTGGGGGTCTGAAATTTTGCCAAAAATAGTTTAGTGTAATGGCCAAAGTTACTGCAAAATTTGGTTGGTATATTGCAAAGGGTTCGAGTAGCTGCCATACAACTTCTTATCTTATATGAACATTACTCTATACCTATTAAAGCAGGGGGTCGGAAATTTTGACAAAAATAGTTTAGTGTAATGGCCAAAGTTACTGCAAAATTTGGTTGGTCTACTGCAGAGGGTTCGAGTAGCTGCCATACAACTCCTTCTTGTATATGAACATTACACTACACCTAATAAAGCTGGTATGTTTGAAATTTTGTCAAAAGTAATTAATGTTTATAATAATAATGATATAATGTCTATATAACGGTCATACGGGTATCCCAGAGTTGACACAGTCTACTCTACTACACTCTTCCTCGTTTTTTAAATATTAATACGAAATTACTTTAAATGCCGTTATCTTGGAAACCGCTAGAAAAATGTAGGCAGTCTATTATATAGTGATAAAATTGGGGGGCGTCCTAAATAAACCAGTTTAGAAATATAAAATGCTCAGGAGCTATAAGGCCTGTGAGCAAAGTTTTTTTAATGTTCTCCTCATTGTGGTAGAATATATGAGAAATTAAACCATTTTCTAGAGTGTTGCTCTTTTATTGTTCTTATCATTTTTATAATAAAATTTTTTATTTTTATAATTTAAACTTCCTTGTACAAATATTTATTGGACTAAAAATATATACATAGGTACTAATTAATTATCATTTCAGTTATCATTTTATTTAATAAGAGTAGGTATGTCATATTGTTCAAATACCTATAATGCATCAAATAAATTAAATGAACAGATAATTATGCTATACTAACTGAATTTTTATATATGTACATATATATATGTATTATTTAGGTATAAATATTACATTTTCTCATTTATTTTAATTATTTAATAGATATCTTACCTTAATATTGTATAATATATACCTAGGTATAATTTAAATATCCATCAAGCTAGTGTTATTTTTACACTTAAATCTTATTTTTATAGGTATATAATTTTTTAGTATAGGTACCTATTGAATCTTCAACTAATTAGATTTTAAATATTTTAACATTTCTACTTTTTATATTTTTTTTATTATGATTATATTATTTTTTTTATTGTAATTATTATTTTAATAATTTTTATTAACTTATTTAAAAAATATATATGGATAAATAAAAATAAAGTATGGTAAATAGGTTATTTTTACACAAAATTTAACACTGTCATTTTTAAAATACTTTATTTACTAATACTTTTTTAACAATATTCTCTATTCAAATTTTTAAATTCAATTAACTATTTTAATTTGAAATTTTTTTAGGCAAAACTTCCGGAAAGGGGTTGTGAGCTATCAAGATGACGTCATCACATAACCAAACTCAATATTGTATCCAAACCTAAAATGCATTCTTACATTTTTAAATTTGCCAAAAAGGCAAAATAAAATTGTGACAAAAAAAGTATGAAAATGTATTTTTTAATAAAATTGTTGTGTCATTTTTGCATTTTTGTTCTCTGGTGGGGCTATTTGTCAACATATGCCATACTTATTATATATCGTTGGAAAGAGTTTTAAGAGACCTTTCTAATGGTATAATAATAATACAGGGTGTTTTTGAAAATTTCACAGTTTTTTTGAAAGTTTGATTTTTTTTTTTTTTTTTTAAATTTTCACTTTAAATTGCAATATCTCAAACATGGTAGCACCGATCCAGATGAAACCAGATGTTTATGAAAGACAATATCATGCCCTACAATACTTTGAGATGTTGGTTCCAGTTTATTGTCTTACAGGAAAAATATAACATTTTAATAAAAATGCTACAAAATCTTAGGAACATTTTGTAATGCATTTTTCGACCACTAGATGGCGCCATCGCCACTAATGGTATATATATTCGGAAACTTTGAGATATTTAGTACCGTTTTGTGATGACGTCATCTTGATAGCTCACAACCCCTTTCCGGAAGTTTCACCTTTTTTTATACGTATATTATATTAAAAAATTAATCCACCTTGACTCTCTACCATTAAAAATGCAACTAAACGATTAAACCAGATATTTTTTTCACATAACGAATGATGATTTTTTTTTAACATCCAATCTAACCAAGCACTACTGAAAATATATTTCAATAAATTGAAAATTTCATATAAAATACTAATCCTACACATTTACAATTTAACACACAAATTTACACTAATACAAATGTATAATAAATTTATCAAACATGTATGATATCAGATATGTATATGTATTACATATGTTTATATGAAAAGTGTTTTTTTTTTTATTTGAAGAATGCTCTTCTAGATAAATGAGTGCTGGCTATATAAAATCCAGCTAGAAACAAAACTAATATTAATCCAGCCATAATTATTGCTTCTTCAGTTCCAGTTAGCAGAAAAAATTTGGCCCAGTCTGTTTTCATGGCGAAAATAAAATTCGCTAGAAACAGTACTGAAAAGATAATTGAGGCAGTAAGAAAATATATAAATTCAAATAAGGATGTCGCCAAATGAAGTGAAGTTACTGGAGACAAGATACATGACAGTACATTTGCAATTGTAAAGAACGTATAAGTCACAATCATCAAAAAGGTAAATCCTAAAAGGATTGCAAATTTCGATTCTAATGTATCTCCATTAAGAATTCTTGCTGGTGCTTGTTCTGGAGCTGCTTCTGCTGTTGTATTTTCTGCAGGTGCTTGACCTCCTGCAGGTGCTTGACTTCCTGCAGTAGAAACTGTTGTTGAAGGTATCGCCGGTCCCCCGTTTGCTGCCACCGGCCCCCCGTTTTTTTTTAATAAAATTGTTTTTAATTTATCAGTTTTAGGTTCCGTAAGTTTCGCGAAGAAAGTACGCTCTTCTTCGTCATCATCGTCAATGACATCATCATTGTCATCATTGTCATCTTCGCCATCATCTTCGTCATCATCATCGTCGTCGTCATCGTCAGATCTCAGACCAGGTACAGCACTTCCGCCTGGGGCGGGTTCTGGTTCCTTATTTGCTTCGGCGGTAGCTGTTAATATTTTAGATAAAGCATATGCAGAAATTAATATTATAATAAGACCCGTTAACACTTCCGCAACTTTGCAAACTCCTGCACTAGTGCCTAAATATCCAGGATTGCACCCACATTTTTCTAACCTTTTACGTCCTTTACCTTTACCATGACGATGACGATTAGCAGCTGCCGCCACAACAACTTTTTCTTTGACTACCATTTAATTTAACTTTTTGTTACAAAAAATTTTAATAAAAAAAAAAAAAAAAGGAAGTATTTATATTAAGAATATAAATAAATTCAATTCCATTTAATTTTTAATAGACTACTTTTTGAAAAAATAAAATTATTTATAAAAGTATGTATATTATAATTTAAAAAACAATTCTTATTTATTTAATTTTTGCTTAAAGTTAGAATAAATAAGTGACGACATATTAGTTTTTGTTACTAAGAAGAATAGTTATATAAAAGTAATTGTATAAAATGTGTAAAATATAGCCTGATAAATTTAATAATATTTTAACTTAGATAAAAACAATGAAAAAACTAATTAATATAATAAAATAATTTATAAAATATATATTATAAAAATATATATATTTATTTGGCCAATTATAGTAGAGCCCAAATACAGGAAGTTCTGCTGTTTTTTCGTTCTCTCCGAAATTAATTTATAGCTATCGATATGTGTCTTTCCCACAACCGTGTGGTGTTTCTAGGTAGTTCGATGTCCTTAGCATAAGGTATAGGCCAAAATGTAGTTTCATATTTTGGTTTTGCCCTGGTCTTGCTTTACCTGTTATATGGTGTTCGTGAAACCAGGTTGCAATTTTTTTTCCCATTTAAATGAAGGCTGTTATGTAGTCCAAAAAAATAATTTAACTGCGCCACACTATCAGCTCTGTGTGGAACAGACATCCCTTAAAAGAAAATATATTTTTGCAGCTGCTAGAAAGCCTTTTCAAAATCTGTTATTATACGTTTTTGATTTATATTAATATGATAATTGCAAGTTTCTAACAAATATTTAGTAGAACATTTTACTGAACGATTCCTTATTTTTATAAGTCATCAGGCAATATAAAAATGGCACATATCCGCTAATTATTTTCCCATGAATTATATAAAGTAGCTGGAAAATAGCTGGTACGCTCTTAAATGTGCCATCCATTAACCAGCAATCAGCTAGGCAAATACAATCTACACTTACTTGGAAATTTATATTTGTAAGGGTTGTATTTCAAAAGCTTTTGAAGTTTGCTTTGCGGACGTATTTATTTTGGAAATGTGGTTTTCGTAAGCTAATGGGTCGTGCCTATGCTATGGACCCTTAATTATTTTATGCTCCTTTTTTGAGTTGCAATACGCGACTCTTGCGTATTTCAACTCTTTTATTTTTTTGGCATATGAACCTAAAAACACCCTGGTAAATGTAACCATTGACAACTAATTTGTCATTTCCTTCATTGGACTTAACAACAGAAATTTGCATTGTAAAATTTACATTATTTGAGGTGCGGCAGTCATTTCAAATTTATTTTTCAAAATTTTGCTTGCTACACAAATAAAATTAAATACTAACACAGAACTGCATAACAAAGTATTATTACGGAAATTTTCTACTAAAAAAGAAAAATTGTCGTTTTAATAATTGATAAATGAAGAGTATAAAATTCAGTAATATTCGGTTTTGTTTTCAACATTTTGCCCTTTTTATACCCGTATGACTATATAGTCAAAGGGTATAATAATTTGCCATTACGTTTGTGACGCAGAGAAGGAGGGGGGGTAGATATAGACTCAAGTGTATGGATCGGATCAGAATCGAAAAAAAAATCGATTTAGCTATGTATGTCCGTCCGTCCGTCCGTCCGTCTGTCCGTCTGTCCGTCTGTCCGTCCGTCCGTCCGTCCGCACGATAACTCAAAAACTAAAGGAGCTAGAATCTTGAAATTTTCGCAAATTCGTTTTTTTGCAATAGCCGTCATCGCTATTTAAATCCAGCCATTTTGGTCCATGGGTTCGGGTGGCTGCCATACAACTTCTTTTTTTATATGAGTATTTCTCTGTACCTATTACAGCTACGTGTCCGAAATTTTGGCAAAAGTAGTTTAGTTTTATGGCCAAATTTTCTGCAAAATTTGGTTGGTCAGTTGCAGTGAGTTCGAGTAGCTGCCATACAACTTCCGGTTTTATATGAGCATTACTCTATACCTATTAAAGCTGGGGGTCTGAAATTTTGCCAAAAATAGTTTAGTGTAATGGCCAAAGTTACTGCAAAATTTGGTTGGTATATTGCAAAGGGTTCGAGTAGCTGCCATACAACTTCTTATCTTATATGAACATTACTCTATACCTATTAAAGCAGGGGGTCGGAAATTTTGACAAAAATAGTTTAGTGTAATGGCCAAAGTTACTGCAAAATTTGGTTGGTCTACTGCAGAGGGTTCGAGTAGCTGCCATACAACTCCTTCTTGTATATGAACATTACACTACACCTAATAAAGCTGGTATGTTTGAAATTTTGTCAAAAGTAATTAATGTTTATAATAATAATGATATAATGTCTATATAACGGTCATACGGGTATCCCAGAGTTGACACAGTCTACTCTACTACACTCTTCCTCGTTTTTTAAATATTAATACGAAATTACTTTAAATGCCGTTATCTTGGAAACCGCTAGAAAAATGTAGGCAGTCTATTATATAGTGATAAAATTGGGGGGCGTCCTAAATAAACCAGTTTAGAAATATAAAATGCTCAGGAGCTATAAGGCCTGTGAGCAAAGTTTTTTTAATGTTCTCCTCATTGTGGTAGAATATATGAGAAATTAAACCATTTTCTAGAGTGTTGCTCTTTTATTGTTCTTATCATTTTTATAATAAAATTTTTTATTTTTATAATTTAAACTTCCTTGTACAAATATTTATTGGACTAAAAATATATATATATAGGTACTAATTAATTATCATTTCAGTTATCATTTTATTTAATAAGAGTAGGTATGTCATATTGTTCAAATACCTATAATGCATCAAATAAATTAAATGAACAGATAATTATGCTATACTAACTGAATTTTTATATATGTACATATATATATGTATTATTTAGGTATAAATATTACATTTTCTCATTTATTTTAATTATTTAATAGATATCTTACCTTAATATTGTATAATATATACCTAGGTATAATTTAAATATCCATCAAGCTAGTGTTATTTTTACACTTAAATCTTATTTTTATAGGTATATAATTTTTTAGTATAGGTACCTATTGAATCTTCAACTAATTAGATTTTAAATATTTTAACATTTCTACTTTTTATATTTTTTTTATTATGATTACCTATATTATTTTTTTTATTGTAATTATTATTTTATTAATTTTTATTAACTTATTTAAAAAATATATATGGATAAATAAAAATAAAGTATGGTAAATAGGTTATTTTTACACAAAATTTAACACTGTCATTTTTAAAATACTTTATTTACTAATACTTTTTTAACAATATTCTCTATTCAAATTTTTAAATTCAATTAACTATTTTTATTTGAAATTTTTTGATACGTATATTATATTAAAAAATTAATCCACCTTGACTCTCTACCATTAAAAATGCAACTAAACGGTTAAACCAGATATTTTTTTCACATAACGAATGATGATTTTTTTTTAACATCCAATCTAACCAAGCACTACTGAAAATATATTTCAATAAATTGAAAATTTCATATAAAATACTAATCCTACACATTTACAATTTAACACACAAATTTTCACTAATACAAATGTATAATAAATTTATCAAACATATGTATGATATCAGATATGTATATGTATTACATATGTTTATATGAAAAGTGTTATAAAAATTAAAAGATTCAAACAAAATTTAATTTAATTAATAATTTTTTAATTACATCACTATATACCATGAGGAGCGTCAATGTTGTGTAAAATTTTAAAAAATAATCTATTTAAAAGCTCAACATTCAAGTCAATTCAAATATTAACCAATGTAAACACATGTACACATAAAATGTTAATTAACACCGTTTCATCATACCTTAATAAAGTAAAAAAAAAACTTACAACCAAACCAAAGTAATCTCCAACAAAAGAATCATAGCATATAGTAGTAAGAATATAACAGTGTATTATGCATTTTCCACTATTACTCACACTAACACTATTGAGAAAAAGGCGTAAATAAAAAAAAATATAAATAACGATTTTAACGCCTTTAAATGCTGGTTTTTATTTTGATTGAATGTATGTGGTTTTTTATATATTAATCTTACACACACTCAAACCAAACCTTATTATTGTTTATTCTCAACTCAAATGATAAAAAGTCAAAAGTTTGGATCTATAGGTCTACTAATGTATATAAGGTGGGGTAGGTATGTATGTATTGAAATTATTAACAAAATATTCAAATTAAAAAATGGCTAATATATACACCAACCAAAAATAAGTAGGTACGTTTAGATTTTAATTTTTATAAAAATTTTTTCTAATTCTTTAGCATTTTCTATATGTATATATATATATAAGATACATATAATATGTCAGATAATTATTATTTTGAAATAGGTAGGTATGTACATATAATAATTATCTTCATATAAAAATATATGTATATTTAATTATAAGTAAATAAAATTTAATTAAAAAAAAATATTTATTATTACAAATAAAATAAAATTAATTCTATATAAACCCGGTATCTATTTACATATATAGTTGTTTATTTTAAAATGGAATTAAATATTTTACAATAATTAACTTTAAAATTTAAATCTAATTACCTACCTCTATGTTTTTAAAAAAAACTGTCCACATTAAATTGTTCTTTAATTCCATATTGTATATGTCTGTCTCACCTTGAATAAGAAAAGTATGCTTCGGTTACTTGTCACTTTGTTTATGTAGTACGAGGGACTGTCCATAAGGTTATAATTTTGCATATGTACAATATACTATTAATATTTGATAGATACTCTTAAACTACGTACCTAACTAGGTACTTATAAATTTTTCATTATTAACTTTTATTCAAATTTAACATAACATTTAACATAAAAATCCTCAATGTTAAATTTTAATTTTCAACATTATATTCTTTAAAGTGTGGAGAATATAAAAATAATACACACATACACACAAATTTATAAGTAGGCGTTAAGTTAATATAATATTTATATAAGTAGGCGTTTTTCTTTAATAGAATAAAAAATATTTGCACCTATAACGTATAGTAGACATTTTTACTGAATACAGAAACAGTTCAATTAATTAAAAATAATTATATAAATATTTATTTATCCTTGAGGTTGAATTAATGTACAATTAATATAACACAGTTTAAAATTTATTTTTTATTACATGTTAAATAATATAAAGTAATGGGTATGCATTTTTCTATTTAAAGTAGGTATATTTGATTCTCATAACATGATTTTGTTTTTTAAATTATTTTAAATTCACACTTAGTACTCGTATCTGGTGGTAAGTTAAGTGGTATGGTCCTATCCTACCTAGTTTACATATACTTAGTTTACAATTACATTACATCTATTTTGTTTCTGATACTATATCTTCCTACTGTTATATTTTTATTTTAATTGATTATTTTGTAATAAAATAGGATTTAAGTGGGTAGGTATGTATTTTGAATATGACATTTCGTATTTCTTGTATTTTTTTTAATTTGATTTTATATATATAATTAATTAACAAGTAATTAATATAATTAATAATTGAACATTATATAGTCTAAGTAAACAGCATAGTTCTATGATGACAATTTTATTTGAAAGTATAAAAAAATTTTAATCTCTAAAAATACATACGTCTAAAATGAGTGCAAAACATCTATCACACTTATCAGATTCCAATTTAAACAGACCACTAGCTTAACTTCGACGAAATCGTGTTATGAAAATTTTAATATACAGGGTATATGGGGATTATTAGTACACAAAAATTAAAGCTGACCACTTACTCTACAAAATGGATTTTTTTTTTATCTCTCTACAGGAAGTTGTTCAAAAGTTATTGATTTTTTTATGAAAAGTCTCCTTAAATCTTTAATCCCTCATATCTCGAAAAGGGTCCACAATAGACCCCCCCCCCTTCCTGTACAATTTTTTGTTTGTTTTAATGCCACCAATCACTGAGTGTAGTGTGCGTACTTGAGTCCCGGACACCCTGTATACATAAATATGTATAAGTATTTCAAAATAAATTAAACTTTAATTTGTAATTCACTTTTATAATTTGCGTGGCTTGAAGTTCCCTGAGGGTTAAAATTAATTTTTGCGTATGTTTTTATAAAAGATATGTTTTGATTAGCAAAAGGTAGTTTTTGATTAGCAAAAGGTTGGTTTTCATTTGCAAAAGGTTGGCTTTCACGTGCAAAAGGTTGGTTTTGGAGTGCAAAACCTGTAGTTTACATAAATTATGCATTGTAACATAGGTATACAATAATTAAATTTAATTGAATGGAGATATTTTAAGGGTAAAAGATAAATTCGTGAAGGATTTTTGAGATTCTTTTAATATTTGGGAAAATGTAAATAGGAAAATTGCTTTGGCATTACAGTGAATAAGTAATAAATTTCACATTTTGAAAGTTCTAATAACAAATGAATTGCTACAACCAAGGGGAGTACTATGAATTGGTTTCACATAAGCATTTATTTTGCTTCCCCTTTTTTGGGCTTTGAAATTTTTTTCAAAATTTCAGTAATTTTATTTCAACATCCTCAAAGTTAAAAAAAAAATTTATTCATTTCCTAACTAAAAAAAAAATTTATTTTTTGGAGTTTTTTTAAATGTGTAGCCTTGATGTGTAGTGTAGCCTTGTGATGTGTAGCCTTGAAATACTTAATAATTCAAATATAATTTAGTATTTCTTGAAAATTTACTACTGTTAGACATTAAAAAAAATATAAATTATAAAAATTACGTGACACTGGTTTGGTAAATTTACAAGTCGTAACAAACTGTTGAAAACTTATACCGAAACTGAAACAGGAGAAGTAAATTTTCTAATTTTTAATTTTATTATAAATCAAGTACCTACATAAATTTAATTGTACACAAATCACAAATTTAAATATCTTTTAAAAAATTCTTTTATAATTAAATTTATTTGAAGTTATTCCATAAATATAGCAAAAAGTATCAACAGGTTGAAAAGCCGGTGATCTTGTCTCATCATTAAATTGTTACTGTTGTATACGTATTTTGTTTTCTAAATTCTAAACTTTCTTTATCAGATTTATCGGATTTTTGTTTAATTTGGATGAATCATTTATAAAATAGTTGTGATATTTATTTATATATATAAATTTATATAGGTACCAATATGTGTGTGTGTATATGTAAACAACATTTTATTATACCTATTTTAACTTTAATTATGTGTCATTTTTATAAACTATTAAGCACAAGCAAGCACAGGTTAACTGCAAGTATATAACTATAATATTATATATATAATACTTAAAATCATATAATGACTATTTCGGTTTATTTCAAAAAGAATTTCAAAAACAAAATTAGAAAATAAAAAATTAATATTATTTTGTGTGCCAGCTACGCTCTTTTAGCATTTTCAGTTCATAAAATATAATATGTACCTATAAAACTATTTTCAAATGATTTTAAACCATTTTTATACCCGTATGACTATAAGTCAAAAGGGTATACTAAATTAACCATTAGGTTTGTGACGCAGAAAAAGAAGGGAGGGGTGATAGATGTAGATGTAGAATGTACGGATCCGATCAGAATCGATAAATCGATTTTTTCTTTTTTCGAGGGAATGGAAAGCTCGAAAGCCAACCATTGAAACTAAACACCGCATAGTTGGGTAGTGTATGATTTTAACACACCAAAACCTCACCCAAACTTTAGGAGCGAACCTGTGATACAAATGTACAGTTTGGTTGCAGGGATGAGGATATGGAAAGAGTTAGGATTATGGTGGAAGTTATTTGGAATTTTTCGGGATATTTAGAAGAAAGATTTTAATGTTCTTCTTAAATTTGGTAAAACATATATGCATTATCAACACATTTGGTGGAATATGGTTCCATAAACGAGATGAGCGCATCACAAACAAATTTCCATATGCTGTGTTACGCTATCTGACTAACTAGCTCAACTGTGTAGGGATGAGCATCTGTTGCCCTTCTCGTTTTCCGTTGAATGGAGGCATAAGTTATATGATTTCTTTAGAACAGGTGCTGGTCCCTACAAAAAATAAAACCAGGTCAGTGACCCAACAGAGCGACGATGGCTGAGTAGAGTAAGCTTTGGGGTAACACTGGGATCATTTATAAAACGAATAGTTCTATTTTACACTCTATCGAGATATTCCAGCGCCGTAATGGGAGCACCACCCCAAATATGTGCATTATACTCCATTTTCGGCCTAACATAAGTTTTATAGATGTTAAGAAGATCAAAGGAGGAGAAGTACGTTTTGCAGCGATACAAGAAACCCAAACTCTTAGAGGTTTTGAAATGGAGGTATATGTGTTTTTAAGGACGATAGTTGTAATACCGTCCGGACCGGCTAATTTTTTAGTATCAAGGTTTTTCAAGATTTTCAGCACTGCTCGCGTCCTAAAGTATATTCTACCAAAGGAACAACCAACTTCTGGAATAGATGGAGGTCTTTGAGTTGGTAAAAAGTTAGCTTTTTCAGTTGATAAAAAGAAGAGTCGCTATTGTCTTCTTTTAATTTTTTTGCAAAAGTCCAAAAGGATTTGCTATTCTTGGGCATGTGTATTAGCTTTCGTTCCAACCTTTGGTTGATGAAGAATTTTTGTTTGTTGATAACTCTATAGCGTCTGCTCCGAACCACTATATAGTTAGCCCTGTGAGCCTCCAAACCACTGTCCCGATACTTTTTGAAGACTTCCTCTTTTTTTACAATGGCTTCTTTGCAAATACGATTAAACCAAGTTTTGGGTTTCCGCTTAATAGATTTCATGGAGTGAGGTATACATAATCTAATTCCAAGTAAAATAGTTTCACTAATCGCATTTGCAGCAAAGTCGACATTTTTACCAAGGAAACACAGTGACCAATCAAAGGTTTTGTAAAAATTGTTTAGATGGTTATAACGCCATACTAATTTTTTGTTTTTATATTTTTTAAAAGTATGAAAATTAAGTTGATTTGAAAGTTAGTATTAGAAAAAAATAAGATTTTTTTTTTTATTTAAATTTTAATAAATTTCAGAAAAAAAACTTTAATGCAACCAAAATCGGTGTTATTACAACGAAGGTTGAATACCGAACGATTTAACTATGTTTGTCTGTCCATCCGTTTATCCGCACGAAAACTCAAAAAATAAATCATAAAAAAGCGAAAAAATAAAGGAAGAGGTTCGGAGAGCTGCCTTAACTAAAAAAATAATACAAAATTACATTTTTAAATTGTTAAATAAAAAATAAAATTAAAAAAAAAAATAAGTAAAATAATACGTAATATTGAATAATGGAAATAAGTGAACAGAAATATAAAAATGGCTTTATAATGTTTGAAAATAGTTTTCAGTTACACATACACGATAAAAGTTATCGAACATAAATTTTTTATTTCTGGGCATTCGTACATGCCATGTGACCAAAAATTTTGGCTTAGTGGAAAATAATAAAAAATACTTTCCTCATATTTTTGACCGATTCGGATGATTAGAATAATTAAAACTTCATCAAAAAGAAAGCCATTTAAAGTAAATAATATGATTTGCGAGAACTTCTACAACACATCCGCACTAATGCTAAAATCAATAACAAACCAGAAAACTGATCAGAACAAAGTTAAAGTAAATTGACTCAAAATTTGCAGCCTCGTATTAACACAGCCATTTAATTTTCTGTATAATTTCATCTTTTATTTCAAAATTATAAATTAAATTTTATATTGGAATATGAGTTAAAAATAGTACACTATACTATATAAAATTAATAAAAAAAAAAAAATAAAAAATTTTTTATTCAAATATTCATCCCGAAAAGACCGAAGAAAGATCCCTACCTGTAGATATAGATTTTTCAGATATTCTTCTATATCCAAATGGAAGAGGGGCATGAGTGAAAAGGGCATACTAAATTTGCCATTACATTTGTGACGCAGAGAAGGAGGAGGGCTAGATATAGACTCAAGTGTATGGATCGGATCAGAATCGAAAAATAATTCGATTTAGCTATGTATGTCCATTCGTCTGTCCGTTCGTCCGTAATCACGATAACTCAAATTAAAGGAGCTAAGGATTCTGAAATTTTCAACAAATCGGTTTTCAAAATTCAAAAACATTTATTCATTTTAATTTAAATAATGTACATTACTTTAAAATAATTAAAAGGCCAATAAATAAATAATAAATTTTTTAACAGAATGTTTTTACAGCTTCTTTTGAACAAAAACCATATTGTGAATTCCATGCTTCACCAGCGAAACATTTCATTGAATGATGAACATAATGTAAAGCGCTAAAATAATTAATTAATAAAATTAAACAAAAACTATATTTTTGTTTTATATTTATAAAAATTTTAACATACCCAGGTAATTTATAACAAATATGAAATTTGGTACAATCAGATGGTTCTTCCCAATATCCTTGACCACGTTGATCACAAACACTGGCATCTAATTCTAAATAAATAACATAATAAAATTTTATAAAAATTTTATTTAAAAAAATTTATTTTACCAGCTGCTGTGCTATTTATACAAATAACTGCATATAAAGTAAAAACTAAAGCGATTAAGAATTTCATGATGAAAATTTTTTTAAATTTAATTTTCTAGTTAATTTTAAGTTAAAATCTAAAAAAACCTTTTTGTTTAAAGTCAATTTCGGATTTAATAAATATTTCATTAAGTAATGCACTTTTATATTCATTTTAATTTGAAAATATGGTCGCAAATAGTTTAAAAAAAAAAATTACTTATTTATAATTATATAATATTTTGTTCAATTAGAAGAGAATACCGCATTTTATTAAAAAAAATAAATTAATTCAAAAATAAATAAATTTAAATAACATTTTTATAATGTTGATGGAAAATTTCTATATTTTTGTTGATAAGAAAAATAGTGATAATCTTATAGAAAAGCTTTTGTCACTAATCTGCCTAAAATAAAATATTTGATTTTTCAATGTCAGTTCGGAATTACAACAAATAAAAGCATGAAATATAATTAAAAAAATTATTTTGATTAGATAAGAATTTTTATTTTATGGGAGTATCTGAGTAAAGGTTTCCAAAGCATTTCCCAAAAAAATTTATAGTATTTAGATTTAAATCACCAAAAATTATATATTAAAAATGATGTGTTCTTTAGTTCAGGGTCTAGGTCTAGGTCTAAGTCACCGTCAGCTATATTTTGAGAATGATAATAAAATGACAACATTTAAGTAAACTCTCAATCTAAAAGTCATCTTAAAGTGGGAACTTCTTTTCAGAATTTAACTCAATATTTCTCTTGTAGCATACTCAATAACTACAGTTTACGACTAACTTAAATAATTCCTATTACAATAAGCTTAATAGGAAAGGGTAAGTTAATTAAGTTAGTTAAGAGAATTAAGTAAATAGTTAAAATATTTTTTAGAAAAATATAAACTCAAATTCTTTTTTTTTTTTTAAATAATATAAATAAAAATTATAGTAGTTTTTCTTTACCTTAAATCAGGGGTCCCCAAACTAAGACCCGCGGGCCGCATTCGGCCCGTTAGTTATATTTTGATGGCCCACTAAAATACATATAACTAAAGTTAAAAATATTATAATTAAAACTAAAAAATTAAAAAATTTTTGTAAAAATTTAAGAAAATTTATTTTTACAAATTTTTTAAAAAATATTTTATAAATAGTATTTTATTACTACATTCCTATTACATTTAAAATTATACATTTAGGCATCTGTTAATTTTCTACTCGCAAAAAACATTTCTCAGAACTTTGATTTTTTTTTTTAAATTTCCTATAATAACAACTAAGTGGGCTATATTTATTGCGAATTGTGAGTTCATATGTTTAGCGAGAATTTATCAAATGTATTAGGTACTATGAACAAATTAAGTGATTACTGATAGATCAGTTAGTGTTCAATTTTTTAAGAATATAGTAACGTTTTATTGTTTGTTAATTTACTGTGAGAATATAATTAAAATTTAAAGACATTAAAATTGTAATAACGGTTATATAATATGTCGAAAAAAAGAAGAGTTGATAATGAACGCCGCGTATTTAATGAGCAGTGGTCAATTGATTATTTTTTCACAATGGTTAATAATAATTGTATATGTCTGATTTGTAGAGATAAAATAGCAGTATTAAAAGACTAAAATTTGAAAAGGCATTATACTACCAAACATAGTCTGAAGTTTGATCAGTTTAAAGATGATTTGCGTAAGAAAATGTTAAGCGAGCTTAAGAACGATTTTCACGGAAAAAAACATATTGCGAAAATTCACAAATCTAAATGTTTCCGCAGTCAAAGCCAGGTACCGAGTCGCAAACATTATTGCTGCAGAAGGCCGACCTTTTACTGATGGCGAATTTGTCAAAAAATGTGTTCTAGAAATGGCTGAAGAGCTATGTCCAGAGTCAGTCAAATATTTTTCTGCTGTTAGCTTATCTTTGAGCACCATCACGAGGCGAGTTGAGGACTTAGGTGCTGATATGTGTTGCCAGCTCAAAGAAAAGGCGGTTCATTTTTCAAATTTTTCCATAGCAATTGATAAGAGTGAAGATGTAGGTCATACCGCTCAGTTACTTATTTTCATTCGAGGTATCAATAACAATTTTGAAATAACTGAAGAGCTTGCTGCATTAAAAAGTTTGGAGGATGAGTTACTTATTTTCATTCGAGGTATCAATAACAATTTTGAAATAACTGAAGAGCTTGCTGCATTAAAAAGTTTGAAGGACGGGTGAAAACATATTTATAAAAGTAACGGAAATGATGGAAGAACTCAAATTAAAATGGGAATCAATTTCATGTATAACTACAGATGGGGCCAAAAATATGGTCGGTAAAAATATAGGATTAATAGGTCGAATTAATATGATGTTTGAAAGTAACAACAACATGATGCCAATGCAATTACACTGTATAATTCATCAGCAGTCACTCTGTGGAAAAAGTTTGAGTTTAAATTCCGTCATGTAAGTTGTCATTTCCACAATCAACTTTATACGTAAAAAAGGATTGTATCACCGCCAGTTTAAAACATTCCTGTAAACTGTTGAAGCTGATTATGGTGATTTGTTATATCACAGTGAAGTAAGGTAGTTAAGTCGCGGCAAAGTCCTGAAACGGTTTTTTGACCTTCAAGCTGAAATTGACATTTTTATGACAGAAAAGTTAAAACCTGTTGCCGAACTATCTGATCCTGGATGGTTGTGGAATCTAGCTTTTTTAACATATATAACTGAACATCTCAATATCCTCAATTTAAAATTACAAGGCAAAAGTAAACTTATACATGAACTTATTTATCGGTGTCAAATCTTTCAGATCAAGATTGGAATTTTCTAAAAGACAATTTCAACAAAATATTTTCACACATTTTCAATCTTGTGAATATTTATGGGAAAATAGATCAAAAGATAAAAATTGTTTTTCTATTAATGAAAGTATCGACAATATTGCATTACTTCAAGAAAAATTTAACGAACGCTTTTCTGATTTCTTTCGTAATGAAACATTATTTACTTTGTTCCAAAATCCTTTTGAAGTAAACGTGGGATGACATGGATCCCAATTTACAATTAGAATTAATTGATTTACAATCAAATGATACAATGAAATCACTCTTTAAAAATGGAAACATAATCACATTTTATTCTATTTTGCCGGAAAATACTTTCAGCAATATTAAAAATTTTTTTGGCCCGCTGAACTCATGAAAAATTTATATGTGGCCCTTTTCTTCAAAAAATTGGGGACCTCTACCTTAAATAAATATTATAAAACTTAAAAGTGTAAATTATAAAACTCCGATAAATCATCCCTCATAAAAGAATCATCGGATCTACCATCGGATATCTCCATTTACAGAAGTTTAGAACAGTACAGCAATAGTTTCCTTTCCCTTGTCAATTTGAATTGTTTTACCATCTTTAAAGAACTATTAATTTTTCTTAATGGGCATATTATTTGATTGGTTTCATTAAATTCGAATTTTTCATGTTTCGTTTTAAATAGATCAAAACTATTTTTAAACAATATTTATTTACTTTTCTGATAAAATATCTTATGAATTGTCCATTTCAAAGGTCTTATGAGTTCTTTGAATTCAAAATTTTTCGGATACTTTACTTAGTGGATTGTTTTCTGTACTTATCATACTTATCTGTACTTATTATTATTTGAACTTCACCGCCTTTATGTTTCTGTACTAATAATAGTATCCAAATTCCAATCCTACAATGGTCTCCTCAGTATTCATATGATTTTGAAAAAACTGCATAATAATTTATGATATTATGTAAATGTAATTTGCATAGATAAACAAATTAATATGCCTGCCTCGTTTTAGCTTATTATTATGTATATTATTGATATGTACATTGTAAAAAATATGTATATACATATATGTAATTTGTTAAAACTATTAGAACATCTGTACAATTTCAAAGGCGGTTTTAGGTAGATTTAATAAAGTATTTTATCCCTTCTAGCATTAATACCTGTCATTTTGAAATACTTTGTAATACTGTAGACAATTTTTTACTTCTTTGATAAATATTTATCTTTTAATAATTGTAAAATGTCAGCCAAATTTCTAATATGCAAAAATTATCCATTTTCTACCCAAACTCTTTCCATTTTGTAGAGTACTATTGCCGATTGCTAAATGTTATTGCTAAATATAAATCCTAATAATGATTGTCGTTAAGTTATTTGAATTTTTGTTTGGTTTGGAAAGACTGCAACTTAAAAAAAATAATTATAACTATTTAACAATAATTCTAGTAGATTACATCTCACTAACATCTCTGTATATTAGTTTGATTTGTTATCGTTTTTTTAAAACAAAGCATTGCATTTAGAATATTGTACTTTATTAAAAATATTTAAAAAAAAATAATATATATTTATATCAAATTCAAAATATTTCAATTTATTTTTTCTTTTTGTAGTATTTCCAATAAATAACAAACAACAACACACCACTGCATTGTAGTCATTGATAAAGAATAATTGATAAAAAAAAAACTCCACATCACTTATAAAATGTCTTTTTTAAACTTTATTTTTTTATTATCTACTTTAATAAATTTGTACACTTTTTATATTTATTATATTATATCACTTTATATTTTCGAAAATCGTTTTTGTTTGACTGTACCCTATTCTTCTATTCTTTAACCATAATTCATTTAATGAATAAAATTAATTTAACAAATATTTTTCTATTTCTAAAATATTCTGTTAAAATAAAAATAAAAATTCGTACATATTAATATTATAATGTATGGCAATGACAAAAGTATTTTGTTTTTCTTATCATTCGTTTAATTTCTTTCCCCTTATTTTCGAATTTCGATTTTGTTTGACTCTATTTCTATTCTTCTCTTTAATCATGATTCATTTCATGAATAAAATTAATTTAAAGGTATGAGACATGAGAATTGCCATCATTAATTAGTGTATGAAGTATTTATAACTCAAAATGTGGTTATTTGGAATATTTTTTTTTGCTTGTTGACAAGGTGTCGCCAACTCTTGTGTATTTTATATATTATAAAAAAAAATAGCTAACCTTCGTATTTTTTAGTTTTTTTTTTTCAGATACCTATTTTATATTTTTTTTTTTTTTGAAAAAAATTTAGCAACATTTTATTTTATTTATCAATTCAGTTTTTACAACTTCTTTTCAATTTTAATATGTATATAATAATGAAAATTGAAGAAGTGACCATTGATCATATAATATCCGTACAATACATTTTCATCCGAAAATATTACCATATGGAAATGTAGGAATGGAATGTAGGATAAGTTTTCCTAATATCTTTCATTAACCAAATTGATTGTAAGAATATATACAAATTTAGTATAATAAAATGTGTTATGTAACAGTTCAGTAGGAAAACTAACTATGATGTAGAACTCAAATATTTAAATATCATATGTCGATGTATGTTTTATCTACATTTTCATAATTTATTTGAGCTCTTATGACTAATTTATTATATTCTGTTGTGTTAATTATTTTTCAATTTTAATAAACGTTTTCCGCTTGCTTCGAGATAAACTCTAAATACATAATATCTTTAATATTTTTCTAATTTTGTTTAATTGCAATAAAATAAGCAAACTCATAAAATTTGTCTTGTAAGATAAATAAATTTGTTTGAAGTAAAAGATTAATCAGATTAATATTTTGAATATCTATATCTATATTTTGTATGTTGTATATTTTTGACTGTGAATATAAATATAAAAGATATTTAAAAGCACGTTACTGAAATATTTAATTCATTTTTTTATTATAATTCTTTACATCAATTTGGATTACATTCAGTCTTACGATGAAAAATAATCAAATTAAAATTTTGCTTTTATTTATTTTAACAGTATTCAAGTTTGTGTCAACTGAAAGTATTTTTAAAACCATTAAGAGTTTTCAAATTGAATTATTTATTAAAATTTATTTTTATATAGAAAGAATTGTTTGTTATTATGGAAGTTGGGCGACTTATAGACCAGGAAATGGTCAGGTAAAAGTCAATGATATTAATCCTTATTTGTGCACTCATATAATTTACAGTTTTATTGGATTGAACGATAATGGAGAAGTTAAAATCTTGGATACGTTTAATGATCTTTATAACGGTTAATTTTTTTCTTATATTTCTTTACGGATAAATGAATTCAATTTTTTAAGGTGGATTTAAAAATTTTATTGGTTTGAAAAATCAAAATTCTCGTGTTAAATTAATGATTGCGATGGGTGGTTGGAGTGAAGGTTCTGAAAAATATTCTAAAGTTATGAAATCAACAAGTTTACGAAAAAAATTAGTCAGTTCAATTATTCAATTTACAACAAAATGGGGATTTGATGGATTCGATTTAGACTGGGAATACCCAACACAAAGGGGAGGATCACTTGAAGACAGTCAACATTTTATAACATTTTTTAAGGAATTACGAGAATCTAGTAAAAAAAATTTTTTAATTTCAGCAGCTGTTGGCGCTGCTGATTATTTAATAGATACTGCATATGATGTAAAAAATATGATAAAATATTTAGATTTTATAAATTTAATGACATATGATTATCATGGTTCTTGGGATAAAGTAACAGGTCATAATGCTCCATTTTATAGTTTGGAACATACAGTTATGAATTGGTTAAGGAATGGGGCTTCATTTAATAAATTAGTAATTGGAATACCGATTTATGGACGAACATGGACTTTATCAAATAGCTATAAAAATGGAATTCAAGCAAATACACTTGGAACTGGTATCGCAGGTCCATATACTTTGGAAAAGGGTATGTTGACTTATTTGGAAATTTGTGAAAGTTTTAATTATCCGGGTTGGACAAAACTATGGGATGAAATTGAATCTGTTCCATATGCCTACAAAGATGATCAATGGTTAAGCTATGAAAATCTAAAATCAGCGAAATTAAAAGCAGAATATGTAATACTTTTAGAATTAGGAGGTGTTATGATTTGGTCAATTGATGGTGATGATGTATTTGGTGTTTGTGGCGAAGGTACTTTTCCAGTTTTAACTGCTTTAAATCATGTTATGAATGCATATTAATGAAAATAATATTTTCCTAAAAGCAATATAAAAATTTTTGTACATTAGTAATTTTACATTAATTAAAAAATTTATTCTAATTTTGATTTGATTAAATAAACATTTCTGTTGGAAATTGGGATTCAAATGTGTAAGATATTTCTCTGGGAACCAGATGTAATTCATGCAAATCTTGAATGAGATCTCTAAAAATATAAAAATTAATATTTATTTTGTTGTCGCCAATGATAATTACTCCTCATTAATTAAAGTAATGTTAATGCTATCTGTTATTATTTCTGTTGGTCTTATTGAACCAAAAAAATCTGTTATTGGTACCTTCCTAGGATCTCGTTTATACAGATCATATCTTACACCTACAGTTGAAATACAAACTCTTTTGGGACACACTTTCAACTGAAATCACACGGTATATTTTGCAATTTAAAACGAATGGGATATTGAATTAAGAACTTACAAATTCAGCCATTGTTTTATCGCTATTAGGTTGAACTTTTTCTAAAAATTCTAATGCATAGTACGTGTAACGATCTATCATATACACTCCAATTGATGGATCCACATGATGCTAGAATAATAATGTTAATTACATTCAATTGTAAAGTACGTATAATTAAAAGTATTTAATACCGAAAGTGAATCTTCTCCAACTAAACTACTAGCAACTGCTAAAATGTTTGGAGATATAAATTTTTCATACAATGAAGCAGCTTGACATGTATCCACCATTAAAAATATTTCATTGTATCTAAATGTATCTTTGAACCGTTCAGAATATTTATTTAAATTACGTAGAATTTTTACCTTTTTTTTTGCCACATTTGCTCAACAGCATCAGCAAGCTCCTGATTTGTAATCTCTTCACAATCTTGAAATTTAAGAAATCCATCACCACCGTGTCCCGTTAAATAAATCAAAATATTACTGCCTGCATCTGTAAGTAATTTCTTAGAACTAGCTGTTCCATTTTGTGTTCTTCCTGTTAACAAACGAACGAAATTTTCAACTGTAACCTAAAAAAAATGTTCAATTAATACAATCCTTGTGACCTTTGTATTATTTACTTCATAACCACGATAATCAACTTCAACATCATCACCATAGACATTAATATGTTGATTAGCATTATTATAAACAAACCCGGGATGAGGATTTCTGGCATTACAAGCCATATCATCAGCAATCATTAAAATGATATGACTGTCAGGAATCCCCAAACGTTTAACCGATCGATAAATCGAAAGAACATTAGCAACATGTCTATAATTAAACCAAAATCTTGATGCATCAACCAATACAGCCCAATTATTTGTATGTTTTGATTTCTGTACAGATTCAACAAATTTTTGTGGAAGCTAAAAAAAATTAAATAAAGATTAAGCAAATTAACGAGTTAATTTCAAAAAACAATTTAACTAACGTTTTCAGATTGAGAGGCAACTAATGAGTTACATAAAAAAAATATCTCTATAAAAAAAATATAAAAAATAAACATGTTTTATATATAAATTAAGATAGCACTTCACTTTTATATTAAATTTATTTATACAACTTTGTTTATCTATCCATATCAATATTTAAGTCGGTTTCGGTATTAGTTGTCAAAATTTCCATGAAAGTAAGATGTTGAAACTTCAAACTAGATTAATTTATTTATATAGACAAAAGCGATTCTGTGGTGAATTTTCGAATCTAAAATATTGTTAATGCAGTAATTAAAAACATACGATACAAAATCTTTTAAAGTTTTTGATATATGTATATCGTTTACTTTGACAACATTATTGAAAATATTTAAAATAATAGTATGTTCACAATTGATTGTTAAAAGTAAATAAATAAAATAATATTTGAAAAAATTTAAAATAGATTTGGTTTTGTAATTAAATTGTGTAATTTATATTGCATTTTTTTAGTAAAAGTAAAGTAGTACAGAATTTAGATAATTTTTTATAATTTGAAAAAAAATAATACTTGTAGAAGTAAGTGGTAAAAATTAAACAGAATTAGTTCGTTAAGAAAAAAACGTAAAATGCTTCTAAAAAAGCGCCAGGTGTTAAATAATATAATAGCAAACCATTAACCTGATTCGAAAGAGAAGACCATTTGGGAAAAGGTAAATATTTCTTTTGATTTTATTTTAATATTTTTTTTTACTTTATAAGAGAGTAATTTTAGATTAGAACAGGTTCTGTTTTTGAAAACGACCTTTTTTCAAATAGAAATTTGGTTTTTAAAATTAATCTCAGAGTAGATTTAAAAAGTTTTAATGTACTGTATTCTATGCTTCATTCCATGGACAAAACAGAAAGGTATCAGAACCAAAAAATCCTTTTGAGAAAAAGAATAGCAATTGGAAAGTTAATTTTTACATTACGTTACGTTTACTTTAAATTTCAAAATATTTGTAAAAAAAAACAATAACTATTACTTTAGTGGGAATTTCGGAATAATTATGCAAATATTATGTAGTAAATATTTTTATGGATTTAAAGTAAATTATTAAAAACCATTAAATTACAATTAATTAAACATTAATTAAACTAAACCTTTGTAATATTTTATTTTAAAAAAATTCTTATAAAGCAAAGCTTTCCAAAATTGATTAAATTCAGTACAATATTTTTTTTTAATTTAATTAGTTAAATACCAAATATAATACAAAAATGTAGGATTTATATTCCATTAATGGTATCCTAATTTGTAAACCCGATTCCCGAACCTATATTAAACGCTTACGGCCATGATACAAAGCCAACCAGAGGCGTTATTTTTTATATCAGTGCATAGATCTGAGCACGATCTGAAAAGAGCATTAACAGAGTAAGCTCAGAGTGCTCAAATTTAAAAACAAACACGATTGTAAAAAACTGTAATTTTTATTTTAATTACATTTTAAATTGTTAAAAAATTAAATTACATTATTAATATTAATAATGGAATAATAGAATTAAAAATAATAATAAAAAACATAAAATAAACAAAACATTTTGACTTTTGTTTTACAAGTTTAATCACAATCGTCAAAATGTCTTTGTATTTTATTTTCCCAGCCGTACTCGAATATATTAACTCAGCATTTATAGCACGTTCTGAACAAAATGTGAACGCTCTGAGCAGAGCTTGAACAGAGTACGTTCAGAGTGTTCAAATTTAATAAAAAAACATGATTTGCAAAAACTGTCATTTTTATTTTTGTTACGTTTTAAATTTTCAAAAAATTAAATTAAATTAAAAATGAATAACTTAAAATAAACTAAACATTTTGACTTTTATTTTACAAGTAAAATTTTAAAGAAATGTCAAAATGTCATTGTATTTTATTTTGCTCAGATATATTTTCAGTTTTTTATTTTGCTCGATCTGAGCGCTCTGATTTAAAAAAGAAAAAACATGAATCACAAGCTCTGAGCGGTCAGATATAAAAAAAACACGTTTTTCTTTTTGACAGTTCATGCTCAGATTTAAAAAAAAAAGACTTAAGGTAATATATTAAAATTTTTGTTTTTGAATTCTTTTGCTCATCTACGTCAAAATATGAACTTTTGTAGACAAAAGTCAAAAACAAAGGTACTCTATATGACATTTTGACAATCAACGAAATCGATGATTCGAAAATCTGTCAAATACAAATTCAATATTTAGAATATATTTTCAATAAAACACAATATTAAAAATTTTTTGAATTTATTTGCGACAACAGCTGTTTGCCTTTAGAAAAAAAAAAATTTTGTTTTAATTTAAAATTAACTTAGAATTGGGATATTAAGCTCTGATATTTGCGCAAATTTTACAAAATTAAATAAAACTATTTATTAATTTTTTATAAAATTGTTTTTCATCAAATTTTTGCAAAGCTATTTACCTAATTATAAATTTATTAAATTATTGAAAAGTTTTGGCAATCAATCATAAAATTTAGTATTTCAAATAATATAATTTGTACTTTATTTGAAATGATACTTATTTATTTTTTGAACTTGACATTAGTAAACAAAACAAAATCAACTTTCAAAATAAATTACCTATTTACGTATTATGAAAGAAAAGTACATACATTTGATATGATGATATATAATTGAATAGTGTATGTATATTAAAAATAAACTTACCGTGAAAGTATTGAAATTAATAAAAAATTTTAGCTTTAAAAGAGTCAAAAATTTTTTTGTTAACTTTTACTCTTTCCACACACCACACATGACACAATATGCAAAAATTTACTCAAATTGTTGGAAGTAGATAGCAAAATATATCTATTGAGTATTGACTATTGTTATTTGAAGTAAGTTCACTCTCTTTTACCAAACTTTTACTAAACCTAATACATTTTTTACAACAAAAAACTCTATGTGGATTGTGTATAAGCATTACAATATATTTTTTTTTATTCAGGAAAAACATGTGTGAAAAAAAAACAAGACTATGTATTTTTGTAATGCAATTTTAAAGGCGGGCTCTTAGAAAATTGGGTATGAATGAGTACAATGTATTAGGTATAGGAACTACTGAAACTGAAATTGCGTGTATAAAATCTTGCTCATTTGAAAACTTTTTTAGCTGTACAAGGTGTTAAATTATTTTAAACGAATTAATCTTAGCAATAGTGAATATTTCAAATATTTAAAATACTTACATATTTGTATGAGATTTTATGAAAAATGGGTAAACATACTTTTGAATGTTTGTGGTGTAGTTTTAAAATTGCTGAACCTGAAAATAATTATTAAATATAAATAAGCATTTAAAAAATAATATCAATTATAAGTGTTGTGATAAAATGATAATAATTATTTTATAAAAATGTAGATTAGAATAAGAATATATTTTGTAATAAAAAATTTCAACAAAAATGTAAGACAATTTGATAATAAACATAAATATTTTAGCGTGACACATTTATAATAAAAAATTCAAATTTAAATAACTTTATATTAAAACATTTACAATTATATTTTAAAGTTTATTATTGGTTTTATTACCTACGCTACGACACACTATGCAATTTTGCTATGTTTCAATTTCAATTTTTTTTTTTTAATTTTCCGTCTTTTTCTTGCATGAAATATTCTTATTACTATCGACTTCCAACAATTTGAGTAAATTTTTGCATATGTGTGTTTGGAAAGAGTAAAAGTTAGAAAGAAAATTTTTGATCACGTGACCAAGTGAAATTACTTTTTAACAATAAATATATTTTGGTCATAATATTATCTATGTATGTATAAATTTGTTTGGAATTTTTTTATGGGGTATTAGATGAGTTCCCCCCCATGTTACATATAATTTAATTCTCTTCATTTTTCGAGTATAATAAATAATTATTGGTAATCAACTAACTAAACTATTCACTTTTTACAATTTGAGTAAATTTTTGCATATGTATATGTGGACTAGCAAGAAATTTTTTTAGTCAAGTCACCGTACTCACAGTAGTCACACGTGGTGTGGTGAGTGCAAAACGAACTATACGTTTTATTTCTTTGTATTTATATTTTATTCAAAATAAAATAATAGATTAAAGATAATAGATTGCTTACTCTTTAGCTCTTTAGATAGATATACCATATGAAATTTCAAGTTTAATTTTTAATTCAGTCAGTTCGCTCTTCTTGAACGGTTGTTTTTTTATTGTGCTAACCGTTACGGATTCATTTTTGTTAATTGTAATTTTTAATCATTTGATTCAATTGTTAGATAGGTATAGCTAATTACATATGTATGTAATTCATATCTATTTTTTTTTAAATTATTATTAATAAAGTGAAAAATATTTTTAAAAAGTTAAATATTTATATAGTGTGTTAAGACTATTTTTAATTTAACAAATTTTCAGAGTTTGACTTAATAGGTTTTTTAACAAAATTATTTATAAGAAAAATTGAAGTACTTTGGTACAAAAAAAAAATATAAATAAATAAAAAGTTTAGTTTATTATTTAAAAAAAGAAAGCCATAAAAAAATCATAAGGAAAATATAGAAGAAAAAAGTATAATTGAACGAAAATCAGAATTTTAAAATGGGAGTTGTAAGAAGATATTGGGAAATCTTTAAAATGATTTTTATGTAAGTTTTAATTTTAACTAAAATTTTTAATATTTATTGGTAGGTACTTGTAGATTCTTATTTGTAAATTTTAATAAATTTATGTTTATAGTGTAGACTATTGGATTCTGTGAGTAAGAATGCCTTATAGTTGCTATACTAAAGAGTTGGCCAAATTTGTGACGTACTACAAACAAATGTTTATTATATTTTTTTATTTATAAACAAATATTTTGAAGAAGGCATATTTACTTTTTTCCTAGTACTAATTATAAATAAATAAATATTTTAAAGGTTGCTAAGTAACGGCTGTGCGAAATAACTCCTACTGAAATAAACCCCACCATCAATTGAAATAAATTTCCACCAACAAATTATGAAATAATTCCCACTGGCTTATAAAATAAGTTCCAACATTTTATGCTTTAATTACACTTCTATTTTTTTACAACTGTAAAATCCATTCTAATTCAGAATCTCACATATACTTTCACATATATAAACATTCTGGAAAAGTTGAATACCTTGATTTTAAATCCAACTGCCGCCAAAGTCTCGCTCATCGACAGCCGTATGCCGGTCACGTGCGTTGTGGCGGGTTCCCGCCAGTGGCCGTTAACTTAAAAAAAAACCAATCATGTATCCTATTATGACTTAATATTGATACGGTAAATTAATGAATACAATTATATGTATTTAACTTTGACTTTATAGAGAAATGATATAACGTCCATTCTTAATGAAATAATTCTCATCCTTTCAATGTTAAAATGAAATAATTTCTACTCACTGAAAAGAAATGAAATAAGACCCAAAAAAATTAAATAAATCCCAACTTAGACTTATAAAAATTTAAAATTAATGGTGCATATATTAACAATCTGGCATATGGAAATTTGTAAATATTCCGGAAAACGGAGTAAACTTAATTTAAATGCATACTACAAAATCATCCTAGTTCAAAATTTGGTGTACAATTATTTATAATGTTCAAAAAATCATTAGAAAAAATCGTCTTAATGTTATCATCAGATTTTCCTAAAAGCTTTTCATTTCAAGATATTAACATCAAAATCTTATATACGTATATGAAAATTGTAGAGATTCCGCTCAGCCGGTTGGTAAAAAATTATATGTAAAAGTTAACTATTAGTTTATCTCATATATCTCATATCGTTAATTAAATTAACTTAAACCCATTCTACATAAAATCTTAATAAAATTTAATAGAATAATTAAATAAGATTTTAAAAATCATAAAAAATCTGATATTTATCACGAAAAATGTTATTATAATTAGACATCTTTAATCTTATGCAGTGTAAAACTTTTTATTATTTAATTAAATGTACATTAAATATAAATTTATATTTAATTTATATTTAAGATAAATTTACAATAATTAAAATAGCCAGAACTGTTGTTTTAAAACTGAAATGTATAAGAAAATCTGAAAAAAATAAATTTTAATATTTTACTAATATGCATGAATCGGTTCGTGATCTTCAACATAAACGAATTCGAAAAGAATCAAACCACACTCACTTGTCACATTCTATGTGGTAGGGAATTGTACTCAATGATGTAGGTAATTAAAATTTTCAAAAAAATTAATGAAAGTGTACGTTTAAGCCTTCATAGAACTGTAATAATTAATCTGTTACTTATTTATATGTGATATCTGCAATAATATTATTTTTAAACCCAGTAAATTTTTTTTTTTATTTTTTTGGTGTAGCCAGCTTTCGAAAAATATATATGTTTAATGGCGCATATTATCCTTTAAGGACGAAAAGGACATTTGAAAGTATCCTTGCTATTTTAGTCTATTTTATAAAAACCGTTATATCTAGCGATCTGTTCGGTATACTTATATATAATATATTCATTCAAAGCTATTAATTAAGATCACGGTCTGGAAAATATTTTAACGTTTATTTTATGACGATAGCTGCTGCCTTTTTGGAGATATTGTATTATTTTAGATATTTGTAGTATTTTTTTTTGGAATTTTTTCAATTAAAATTAAAACAAACTTATTAAAGAAATATTTACTTCGAAACAAGCACAGGCTTAACTTTTCTGAAAAAAAAATTAAATCCTTCTCAAATCTTTGATAAATCTCTAAATTTTGAGTCAAATATCTCAAAATTTGGGCTACAGATCTTCTCAATATTGAAAAGGCATTGTTCTGTCCTATAATTCGTATAAGCAAAGTTTATGTCTATATTGTAGAATTTAGAAGATATAAGCATTTTTTTAGACGAAATTGGTTTTGTTTTACCTTTTTCTATATGAAACTAGGAATGTGCCTTTTACGAAGTAACAATTTCTTCTGAAGTATATATTCTTCTGAAGTATGATCAAATATTAGTATATATTCTTCTGAAGTATGATCAAATCTCAAGTATGATCAAATCTCATTGTATCTCAATAATTTTTGGCAATTTTTTAAAATATATATATATCATATCCATATTTTGAGGGCATAAAGGATATTTAAAAGCATATATAAATTTATAAAAGCTATATATTAGCTGGATTTAAAAAAAAATGATCTTCCTGAAAAATATTTTATAACAATTTTACGCCTTTTACAAAATAATGTAAGACAAATATAGTGCTTTGTAATGGTGCAGCGTCAGAACTCCTGGGTCATAGTCCCTTAGAGATTCATGACTCACTTAGTGGGACGTAAATTCCTAAGGGACTTATGACTCACTTTAAAATATTTACGTGGGACATAAGTCACTTTACAAGTGAGTCATAAGTTGCTTTAGGAAATCTAAAAGTCTTCTCTGATCTTTACAATTTAAAGCATGATAATACAAAAATATATATATAAGCAAAATATTAGATGTACAACAATATGTATTTATATATTTATCTATGCGAGATACTATATTAGGAAGCATATTTAGGTTTGTTAAAAATCAAAGTTGACCCTTTTTCCAGAGTATTTATAAATTTATGTATGCGAGACTTTGGTTACAAAATCAGTATTACCCTTTTTGCAAAATAGCCTTTCAAAATGTAGTTTAAAATTTTACAAATTTGGTTGCTCTTTTAATTTTGGAAAAAGGGATATTATATAATTAAAATAAATATTTTTTTTAATATTACTAATAATTTTTAATCTGAGAACTGTATAAGGATGTTATGACCACGCTGAATCAAAACTCCCAGGGTTATGATTCAGCGTGGCATAAATGCTTGTTTAAAATGCCCAGCATAAATGCTTATATTTTCTAAACACTTTAATACAGGCATACACTATGTATGCAGAAATTATAGAAAAAAATAAGAGCTTTCCAACGATGTAAAAATATTTAATATTTTTTTCTTGCAAAAATTTTTAACTTTGAACTACAACATCTCCAAAACGGTTAAAATATTCTCCATACCGTGAAACTAATTTATAGCTTTAAAATTTTTAGAATTCTTATAAGTTCTTTCAGTTAAAAAAAAATAAAATTTATTTTACTATTTCATTTTAAATGGACGTAAAATATATTAAATCAAACTATTACAAAATTTAATTTAATTCTAAAACATACTTAGGAGATAATACATTTGTTTAATCAAACTTTGAATATAAAGCCAGCCTTGTGATATAAATGGAACTTTTTTATTTTATATTACATTCAGTATTCCGAATATTTTTTGACATATTCTGAATTTAAATTTTTGCAATGAATAATATAAAATACACTTTTGTTATATATATATAGTCAAGTAGATATCTTGATAAGTTAAATCATATTAAGAAATTAGTTATAAACGTATCTAATTATACATAAATTCTAAAAAACCAATTTTGTAATCAACTTTAATTTTTTAACTTTTATAAATAATTAATCTCATACTCGAAAGTTATAATAACAAAAAAAACGAGGAAGAGTGTAGTAGAGTAGACTGTGTCAACTCTGGGATACCCGTATGACCATTATACAAACATTATATCATCCGGTTAATTACTTTTGGCAAATTTTCAAACATGCAGCTTTATTAGGTGTAATGTAATGCTCATATAAAAGAAGTAGTTGTATGGCAGCTACTCGAACCCTCGGCAGTAGACCAACAAAATTTTGCAGTAACTTTGGCTATTAGACTTAACTATTTTTGGCAAAATTTCAGACACCCAACTTCATAGGTATATGCTCATATAAAATAAAAAGTTGTATTGCAGCTACTCGAACCCTTTGCAGTAGACCAACCTAATTTTGCAGAAACCTTGGCCATTACACTAAACTATTTTTGGCAAAATTTCAGACATCCAGCTTTAATAGGTATAGAGTAATGCTCATATAAAATAAGAAGTTGTATGACAACTACTGGAACTCACTGCAACAGACCAACCAAATTTTGCAGAAACCTTAGCTATAAAACTAAACTACTTTTTTCAGTAAAAATTTCAGACACGTAGCCAAAATTTCAGACACGTAGCTGTAATAGATACAGAGAAATACTCATATAAAAAAGGAAGTTGTATGGCAGCTACCCGAAACCATGGACCAAAATGGCTGGATTTAAATAGCGATGACGGCTATTGCAAAAAAAAAAAGAGTTTGCGAAAATTTCTAGATCCTAGCTCCTTTAGTTTTTGAGTTATCGTGCATTTGAGTCTATATTTATCCACCCTCCTTCTCTGCGTCACAAACGTAATGGCAAATTTATTATACCACCCTTTGACTATATAGTCATACGGGTATAATAAACATAAAAAATTATACATACATATATAAAAAATTAAAAACCAAAATACATTTTTTTTAAACAAGTTAAACTTTTCAGTATCTGAATATAATTTCTTTTGTTATAAAGCCATAATGGCGAAATGAAATTAAAATCACTCGATTGAGTCATAAAGCGAAATTTTTAAATATGGCTTTAAAGCAGACTCTAGTGAAAATTATAATGTTATCTTAACACGGACCTTCGCTTTCGAAAAAGTCGAGGTCTAGTCAGCCTTCAGGACTATACTATACGCCTTCTACGTAATATAAAAATATTTATGTATATATACGTTATTCCGAATTAAGAGGGAATTTAGAGTTGGATTCAAAATCAGGGTATTCGTAATATTTATACATTAATATAAATACATATAGGTATGTAAATGGCATATTCTGAATAAGGAGGGAATTTATTATTCGGTTAGTATACCTTGAACTTGAACAAATGATTTCATGACATATGGTTTTGTATCACGGCATCAAACTTTTCATTTAAATGCTTGTTTGAATTATTCATTTCATGTGCATAATGACAAAGAAGTGAGTGAGAAGAATTCATTTCAGTTTTCAATGAATCGACCGACCGATTTTAGAAAGTTTACAAATTTATTCATTTACTTATCTCAGAATAAAATGAAAAAATGTAAACTGTAAAGATTTTATAGTAAAATATATTATATTTATTAATTACTATATATAAATAATTATTATATATAATAATTAATATTTGTTACATATAAGTACTTACTACTCATTTGAATAAGAGATTTAATAAAAAAGGATTTTACTATTTTGTGAGAATTTTATTAAATTGAATATTAATTAAAATTTAAAATTTTTTTTGAATTACCATTTAATCTAATTTAACATGCGTTATATAAAATAAGAAAATAACCCAAAAGTACGTATTTCAGTTAACTTAAGGAAAAGGAACTCTACAATTCAATTAATAGAAATTTCCAAAAACCTTTTTTTAATTTACAAAGTTTTTAAACTTAATTATATTTTACTTAGAAATAATTTTTCCTAATATTTTAAAAATAATTAAAAATTTTAAAAAATATATTAAAAATTCAAATTGTTCAGTTCTTAAGAAAATTTATTAAAATTCTTCTAAAAACATTTTTCGAAAGATATTTAAGCCTTTACAAAAGTCTGAGGTAAAAATCCTTTAGCAAAAATTTAGGTATGACGAAATTAGCAATTAGACATTTTTGAATTAATTTAAAAATATTTAGATACATTAGTTATTTGTATATATATTAAAAACCTTGAAAATAATAAAGTCTTTGTAAATTGCATTAATAAATAAAAATTAATAAAATAAAATTATAATTACATAAGATATTATAATAACAACTTCTAGTTATATGATATTAGATATACTGTAATGTCATGATACTTGACATACAATACAATAGAAATATGTAATTTGATATTATTATATATAATATTATTTTTTTTTATTCAATTTTTATTTAATTTCAGATAATTTTACAATAATATATAAAATTATTTTTTTTAAGTTTGTCTTTTACTATTTGCAAAAACATCTAAAATATTTATTTCGAACTTAATAAATTGCTTTACACCAGGAGTTCTGGCCTTATATGTATATACAATATAATTAAATTTGACGCTATTTTAAAAATGATGTCAGTTACAGTTTCGACAATTTTGGTTTAGCTTTCAGATTTACAATTACAATTACAATTACAGGGATCTCTAGTAATAAAATATAATTAATAAGTACAAATAATATTTTATATATTTTTTTAAATTGTTTCTTTTTCAATAAAAATATAAAAATTGTAACAAAAAGAATGTTCAGCATTTTTCATCATCATTTAAAACTTTTCCAAATTAGCTAAATATAAATATTATAAAGGAAAATATATATTTTGTATTAATTTTCTAATTTTTCTATTAAAAATTTGAAAAGTTTCTAGTAAAAATTTGAAAAAATTAAAATTTCTCATTTATTTGAATTTTTTTTTTTTGACGTTTTTTTTTGTTATAAAATACACAAAAATTAAAAAAAAGAAAACCTCAAAAATATTCTTTTATACTCGTGCATACATATATGGATCGGGTGTATTAAAACTGCTCCTCCGTTTGTAACGCACTGATCTAGACGAGCTAGATATAGGGTAAATTTCAAGGGTATGTATCATATCAGCATCGAAAAATAAATCGATCTAACTATGGGTGGTTGTCCGTCCGTCCGTCCGTGTGTCAGTACGATAACTCAAAAACTAAAAATGTTAGAGTTTTGAAATTCACTCAAAGTCATTTTTAGACAATTTCTATATTTCTATTATTCAAATTTTTTTTTAACTAATTATTTTACTTTTTTATATTTTTTTTGTAATATATATTATAACATAAGGGAAATAAATAACTACTTATTTTACTTTATACATCATAGTGGGTATGCACGGGTATCTTAAAGTTGACAAGGGCCACTATAATCTTCCTCGTTGTTATTTAAATTTTAATATAATTTTTGTTTGATTTAATACTTTTATGACGTCATGAATTTTCATTTTTATACTTTTAGAAACTTAAGCAATTTTTTAATACTTTTAAGTTCAATGAAAAACTTATTAAATAAGTAAATTGAGGTATTTAGCTTTTTATTTTTATACCCGTGCATACATATATGACATCGGGAATATTAAAGTTGCTCCTCCGTTTGTAACGCATCGATCTAGACGAGTAAGATATAGTGTCAAGGGTACGTATCGGATCAGCATCGAAAAGTAAATCGATCTAGCAATGTGTGCGTGTCAGTACGATAACTCAAAAACTAAAAATGTTAGAGTTTTGAAATTCACATAAAGTAATTTTTAAACAATTTCTAGGTTCCCTATTATTTTGGTTAAAATTGGACCAAGGCTTCGGGGAGCTGCCATAAAATTTTTTTGCAACAATATGAATTTCTTCGATACTAATTATACTACGACGATGAAAATTACACACGGTTAGTTTTATAATGAATCGAGCACTTATATGAAGTTTCAAAATGTTAGGGCTTAATTTTCGGAGGGCTGTTATACAACTTCTTTGCACCAATATGAATTTCTTCAAAACTAATTATACTGCGAGATTGAAAATTACACACGGTTAGTTATATTGTATACATCATAGTGGGTATACACGGGCATCTAAAAGTTGACAAGGGCAACTATAATTTTCACCATTTTAAAGGTTGTTTTAATAATTTTTAATTTAAAAATTAATAATAATTTGTTCTTTTGTTTTTATATTTAGTACGTTAGCACCAGCTGGTTTTCGTTTATTACACAATATTTCATACATTGAAAATTTGGAAATATTAATTTTTAAAAAATATTTGTAATTATAGTTTTTATTTAAAAAAAAAAGCAGTTTAAATCGGAAATTTATTTTTCAAATTTTATATCGACTTTTCTGTTTTTTATTTAAAATGTGGTGTGGATTAAAAATGTAGATATCGTTAATCGTAGTTTAATATTAATTGGTCTTAAAGTTATATTATGTTTTAAGGTAATGTACCTATTCACTTTCTAAATGTAAAATCATTGACTCAATGAAAAGTAAGGGTGTTATTTAAATTCCATTTAAAAAAAATATTTAGTGGATTGTCTAATTGATTAGTGCATTTAATTTGGGTAATACAATGATTGAATTGAAATTATGGGTATTTTTGACATTAGCAAAATCTGTTACGGTTATTTTGAAGTTGAATCGTTATGCTTCTATATCTACAAACTTCAGAAGTGATTGATTTGAAAATGTTTGTATATAATTAAAAAAATTTTTCCTCTAATAACATGAATTTCAGTGTAATTATGACCTCAAATTAATTTTTACAACTTAAATGGCGGAAGTTATTATTATTAAATTTATGCGTCTAATAATTTTGAATAAAAGAAAGTATGTACTTGTAGATAGATAGTTACCTAAATTATTAAATTTTTTAAATAGTTTTTGCAAATAGTAAAATTAATATTAAAAAAGATATAATCAAACAGAACTAAAACTACTTATATTGAAAAAAGGCAGAAAAGACTTACTTCCATTAACCATTGAAAAAGTGTCGAAAAACTATTTATATTCGACACTGTAAAAGTACAGAAAAAGTGCTAAAAGAAAGTACAAAAAAACTTTCTATGTATCAGTGCTAAACTAATGCATTTTTTCAACCATTCCTCCACATTCCAATAAAAACAAGGAAGAGTGTAGTAGAGTAAACTGTGTCTGTGTATAGATGGCAGGTACTCGAACCCGTGGATCAAAATGTTTGGATTTCAATAGCGATGACGGTTATTGCATAAAAACGAATTTGTGAAAATTTCAAAATCTTAGTTTTTTATTTTTTGAGTTAAAGTTCGGACGGACGAACGAACACACATAGCTAAATTGATTTATTTTTCAATTCTGATCCGATCCATACCCTTGAGTCTATATAAACGTAATGGAAAATTTAGTATTTTGACTAATAGTCATACGGGTATAATTGAGTTCAGAAATTTCCTATTTAAATATATGTATATGTTATGTATGTACGTATAATTGTATAAATAAAGAAATAATCTATCGTGTTAAAAATTATGTATAATTTGAATTTAATTTTATAAAAGCTATAGTTTAGAATTATATTAAAAATAATAAATGTAATAAAATAATAACAATAATGTATGATTAAGGTGTACACATACCTAGGTATATAAAAATATGAATAAGTTGTCAATTATATTGAGTTGGGCTTTATTAGATATTCAATTAAATATCTTGCTCTTATATAACTTAAATTAATTTCTTACTTTTGAAAATTGAATTATTGGCTTCGTCTAGTGCTATATTTTATATTTTATGCATACACTGTGTGAGAGCAAATTGCCATTTTAAATATAATAAATAAATAAAACAAATAAGTTTGCATGGCAACTCTTCGAACCCACTGTAATAGAAATTTTACACAAAGTTTTTGAGTTATCGTGCGGACAGGCGGGAGGACAGACGTACGGACACATAGCTATAGATCGGTTTATTTTTTAATTCTGGTCCAATCTATATTTTAAGTCTATATCTGCTCCTTATTCTCTGCGTCAAAAACGTAATGGCAAATTTAGTATACCCTTTTGATCTATAGTAATACGGGTAAAAAGAAGTGCTTCCACTCAGTAGTGTACAAGTACTTTTTCTAATACGAAATAGTAGAAAAACTTTCGAATGTATATTTTCTTTTAGTACATTAGAACTTTTATTATAAAAAAGTAGTTCCTAATTTTGAATATGCTTATTATAAGTTAATTATAACCGGATTTTTATTTAATTAATTTACAAAATTTGTTTTTGTTATATTAGATATACCAGTGTCACGAAGCTGATATTAAAATTCGCACTCGAAGAAACAAAGAATCATTGCAGAGTCGCTGAACTTAATTTTTTTAAATATATTAATTTTGCATTTTGTTGCGGTTTCCCTCGCAACTTAGTGCCAGGGCAAAAGATGCGTTTTTCTTAAAGAGGTTTCCTCAGTAAGCTCGAACCAGTTAAACAAACTGACTTGATTTTAAAAGCAAAGACGGCTCTTGTATAAAAACGATTTTGGGAAAATTTTAAAATCCTAGTTCCTTAATTTTTTGAGTTATAGTGCTGTTGGCTGGACGGATTGATACATCTAGTTCGATGGATTTACTTATCGAAAATTATCCGATTCATACATTTGAGTCTATACCTTTCCCACGTCGTTTACTGAGTCGGAAAAATAAAGCCAATTTTAGTATACCATCCCTTGAATAAATTTATAATTTTTTTTTTTGTTTCACCGTATTACAATATATATTATATATATATGCAAATAATTTTATATATTTACAATGATGTACATAATATTAATTTGAGTGCAAACTTTTCAAACGGTAACATATTATAAAAATAAAGTTACTAAACTATTATAAAATTTTTTGAATTTTTCAAATATCTCACTGTATCCATTTTTATGTTTATTATTGTATTTTCTTTTTAAAAGATACATGATTTTTACATATACGAGGAAGGTTAGAGTTGCCCTTCTCAACTTTTAGATACCCATTCAAATTTTGTTATTTTAAAATTTAAACACTTTATTTCTAATTTACAAACGTAGTTATATCGACTTAATATCTTGACAGCTTGAACAATAATGCTGTATTTTTCTTAATACAAACTATTTATAATTTTGTCTTATTAATAAAGAATCAATAGAAGATTAGCATCATATCTAATGTTTATTACTAAATGACCAATAGTAGTTTACCAATAGTAATTCATATTCGTTTAAAAAAGTTGCGGGCAGCTCGTCCTGGTCTGGTTTTAGCCAAAAATAATATAGAAACTCAAAAATGACTATCTACTTACTATCTCTTTTAATTTTTAAGTGACGTGTATATTAAACCTTGACAAAATAAGCATCATATTCATATAATGATCATCATGATAGATAATAATCATCATATTCTGATTATTATATCTATCAATATCAAAATACAAAGAATGCAAAATATTACATTTAAATATATTATATGATAAAATATAAAAATTATTTATCTAGCCATTTACTTAAAAAAAATCTTTGTGTTCTTTTTATACCCGTATGACTTTACAACTCCTTCTTTTATATGAGCATTACACTACACCTAATAAAGCTGGGTGTCTAAAATTTTTCCAAAAATAGTTTAGTGTAATGGCCAAAGATTTTTGTTGGTCTACAGCAGAGGGTTCGAGTAGCTGTCATACAACTCCTTCTTTTATATGAGCACTAGACCTAATAAAACTGTATGTTTGAAATTTAGCCAAAAATAATTAACCGGTATAATGTTTATATTATGGTCACACGGGTATCTCAAAGTTGACACGGTTTACTCTACTACACTCTTCCTCGTTTTTTTCTAAAATTTTTAAAACTACGCAACCTTTTAAAAAAAAAAAAAAAACAAATTTCATATAAATTCATGTTGATGCAAAATGAACTTGCAGTAATTTCAAATTTTTTTATGAAAATATTGGAGTTAAAAAAATTAGTTGTTTAAGATGTACCCGAAGTTTTGGTGGAATCTTAACCAAAAAAAAATAGAGAACGTAGAAATTGTTTGAAAAATATTTGATGAAAATTTCAAACCTGTAGCTCCTTTAGTTTTTGAGTTATCGTGCTGACACACGGACGGACAGACACACATAGGTAGATCAATTTATTTTTCGATACTGATCCGATACGTACTCTTGACACTAGGTATATCTAGCTCTTCTAGATCAATGTGTTACAAACGGAGGAGCAATTTTAATACACCCGATGTCATATATACATATGTATGCCCGAATATAAAAAAGGTAATTATTGACTGACACAAAAATATCGATTCAATATTCGTTCATTATTGATATCATTGACCATGAAATGTGTTAATTAATATTTCTATATGTATGTTGTGTATCCGGTGAAAATAGATTTCATACACATTACACAATACACATACTAGTTTATAAAGTTAAATTTAAATATACTTTGAACAACGTAATGTTTAGAAATAAGATAGGAGAATATCCCCTTTTTTTATCATTCCTTTATCATGCTATTAATTAAAAATAAATTATTTTTAGAAATGCTTTTGTTAGATCATGGAATGGAAAATTAGATTAATGTGCATTTTATTGTGCTTTTCAAAAACATTTTAAAACGAGGAAGAGTGTAGTAGACTAGAATGTGCCAACTCTGGGATACCCGTATGATCGTAATATAAACATTATATAATTCGATTAATTCCTTTTGGCAAAATTTTAAATACACAACTTATTAGGCTTTCAGCTATGTACAAAAGAAAATATAAATTGAAAGACAGCTCTTCGAATCTCTTCCACTACACCGACTAAATTTTATTCAGACGTTCGCCATTAGAGTTAACTACTATTGACAAAATTTCAGGCATCCAGCTTTATTAGGTATAGAGTAATACTCATGTAAAAAATAAAGTTATATGCAAACTACTCGAACCCAATGCACTATCCCAATTAAATTTTGCATAAACTTTGGTCATAAAGCTAAACTACTTTTGGCAAAATTGCAAATATCCAGCTTTGCCAAGTTTAGAGTTATTTTCATATCAAAAAATAAGTTGTCTGGCAGCTACTCGAACCCGTGGAGCAAATTAGCTGAATTTTAACAATGATGAAACCAAATTTCAGAATCCCAGCTCCTTTATTTTTTGAGTTATCGTGAGCGGGTAGACAAACAGACGAACGGACAAACATAGCTAAATAGATTTATGTACTTCTATATCTACCCTCTTATGGTAACAAATGTTACGGTAAATTTTGTATACCTTTTGACCTATATCGTCAAAATTGTTAAACTGAATTTATGCTAGCGATTTAACTTAGACCTTTTTTGTTATACATTTGTAGGTCATATAATGTTAGGGATTTTGTTAATGAAATTAATAAATATATGATAAAAGCATCCTTTGAAAATTGTTTCTAATCAAAAAGAAGTTCTTTAATATACAGTTAATATAATTTAGATTTTTAGTTATACTAATTCAGTTATACTAATTTATTATTCCGTCCCGAGTCAAACTTTTACTTAAATTTTTAAGGAAATTAAAAAAAAAAATTGGCATAGTGGTCATACTTATAAACCAAAGCAGTGTGACTTCGATCCTCGTACTGGTCACAATTTTTTAATTTAAAAAATATTTCTGAAAAATTAATTTTTCTTCACCAAGGGAATTTTATGCAAATATATGTAATTTATAATTTTATGTACATATTATATATTAAAAAAATAAATAATAGTTATTGCTCGAATTTTAATAAATAATGTATATTGCATAGCATATTGTATATCTGCATTTAACTGTTACACCTGTAAAGGAAAGGCATACTTCGATTTCTTATTTCTTCTTTGTGGTAGGGGTCTTAAAATTTTTTTCCCGTTTTTTCACTTGGAAGTTTGCATAGGGTTTCACAACTTGAAGTCTTCATTCATTTTTATTCATAGCCCTTTCTACTATTTCGTTCCCGGATATTCGTGTTTCCCTAATTCATCAATCGTTGTTCTCCATGTTGTTTTTGCTCTACCTCTTCACCTAAATTCGACTAGAGCATTCAATGACGCTTATTCTTGTAATGGATTCTACATTTTTCCTAAGTGTTGAACCAATCCACCTCAATTCCTTTCTAGTGATTTGCTTCACTGTTTGTTCTTCGTTTGTAATTGTCCACCCGTCTGTTCGGCCAGAATGTTCGACATATGTGAAATGTCACATGTGATTCATATGTGTTCGACATATATGAATCTGAAATGTTTATTTATGCGCCAATTACATCAATGCTACAAATACTCAACTGGCTATCGGTGGAACAAAGAATTAAAATAAACGTTCTGATAGTAGTGTTTAAATTAAAATACAAATTGTATCCTAAATATTTATATATAATAAATTGATTTATAATAGTGATATACACAATTATAGTTTAAGAAATAATGATGATTTTAGATTGAGTTTAGTTAGGAGTAGTAAAGCTCAAAATATGCTTATAACACTTGAAATAAAAAATATTAAAAACCAAAATGAATTTAAAAGAAAAATTCTATGTTATATTTAGGGTTTCTGTACTCGATTCGACTCGACTCGGACTCGTCGAGTATTTGGGTGGTTTCTTGGATTAGGGACTCGACTCTATTACTGTACGAGTTCAAGTTTTTAAAATTAAGCAAAAACTATTTTCAAAACGAATACAAGTCTCTTAATTCGTTAGTATTTCTCAAATATTTCTACCTTAACTTAAAACAAAAAAGCAATTAAGTTGATCAAATAAATGTTCAAATAGTTAAATGTAATTTCAAAGTTTAATATTTGAAAATAAATTGATTAAAAATAAATTTGAGTACATTTTCTTTTCAATTTCTTTACAGGACCACAAATTTCAGTTAAAAATCTTGTAATGTTATAGATAATTCTAATTTTAACAAATTTTAGTAATTTTTTTTTACAAATACTTTTTTGAGTTCCAAAATTTTAAACGATTTCACTTATTGATTTGAGTTTAGATTTAGATTGGATTCGACTCGGACTCGACGAGTTTTCAAAATATAGGACTCGTACTCGCCGAATCGTAAAAACCCGAGTTTTCAGAAACCCTATATATTAGAAACAATTTGAATTATTAGTAATGTTAAATATTGTAAAATTTGTTAAGTAAAATTAGTTATAAGTTAACCAAATAATCTATAATAAAAAAAAAAAAAAAAAAAAAAAAACTAGTTTCAAGTATAAAATATTACAATGAAGAGCTCTGCATTATAAATAAATAAATGAAATGAACTTTATAAAAGAATTAAAAGTATTTAAATAATATTTTATATAGATACTATCAAAAAATAAAAAAAAAAACAAATTAAATGAATGAATTTAAAGATAAGATTTACAGTTTTAAATGAATTTGATAAATACATGTATGTGGAAAAATAATATATATTTCCTCACAATAACACATCTTTAATTGATAACAAAGGTCAGCAGCATACAATCAGCACCATACATATAACTAGTTATGTTATGATAATTTTTATAAATATCAAAAATATGAAGTTTAAATTAAATATTTAATAGAGTTTAATAATTAACTGTAGGTATTTGATTTAAATAATCGAATATTTTTTTTTTTTTTAGTTCAAATACGAAAAATATTGCAATGACGAAATTAATTTTGTAGATAAGTTTTATTTACAGTAATCCCCATTTAAATACCGTTGTAATTTTTAACGGCCGCTTAATAACTTTTCCGGGTTTCTTCCGTAGTATTCGCTTCCGCATGTAAAGCATGTAAAGCACGTAACCAGAAGAAGGTGGAAGGCGTTCGGACACACATTAAGAAAAGGAGAAATGTCATAACTAGAATTCACTATGTTGAAACTTACAAGAAGGTTCTATAGCAAGAGGTAGACCCAGAATGACATGGAACAGCACTGTTCTAGAAAAAGTAATTAGCTACGATGTGTCCTGCAACATAATCTGGGGGAAAAAAATATATATAAAGTATTAGCTTATATTTTAGAAATAGCCTAATCAATGTATTCATCCGCAGTTTAATGCCTTAAATTTGCTAAACTTTTGGTTAGATTTTTTTGAGGGTTACTGTATTAAAATAGCTTTGATATACAACAAATGTTTTTTATGACATAATTCAAAGTCAAGTTATTTTTAAAAAGTTGTTTTGATTTTTTTGTCGAAAAGTTTGACACTATACAAAGATAAGTAGGTACATAGCTTAAGTTAAAAATTTAAAGTATAAATAGTAAAAGTAATTTAATAAAGTATAAAATTTGAAATATACTATATAAATTTTTTTATTTATCATTATTACCAGTTAAAACAAGGAAGAGTGTAATAGAGTAGACTGTGTCAACTCTGAGATACCCTTATGACCGAAACAAATACATTGTATAATCCGATTAATTACTTTTGGCAAAATTTTAAATGAACATCTTATTAGAATTTCAGCTTTGTACAAAAGAAAATATAAGTTGAAAGGCAGGTCTTTAAACCTCTCTCAGTACAGCAACTATTTTATTCAGACGTTGGCCATTACAGTTAACTACTCTTACATATAGTAAAGCTCATATAAAAAAAAGAAATTTTATGTCAGCTACTTGAATCCGTAGAGCAAACCGACTGAAATTAAATAGTGATGACAACTATTGCATAAAAGCGAATTTGTGAAAATTTCAGAATCGTAGAATCTTTACTTTTGAATTATCGCGTGGGCGGAAGACGAACACACGTAGTTATATCGATATTCTTTTCGAATGTGATCCGATCCATACCTTTGAGTCCATATCTACCCCCTCTAACTTCTATGTGTCAAATACGTAAAGGCAAATTTACTATACCCTTATACGTGTATAAAAAATCAATATCTACATAAAGTTAAATTAATTTTTTTTTAAAAATTGTGATAGCTTTGCAAAATATTGCGCACATTTTACATCATTTAAATGTAAAAATAATACTCTATTCAAAACTGGTAAATCTGGATTTTTATTTTTAAGTGCAAATTTTATAATTTATTTCTATATTAATAATAAGTGAAACGGAAGTTTGAAAAAATTATAATTTGAAATGTTGTTCTTTTTGAGTTGTTGTTGTTAATCGCAATTCAAAATGAAATAAAACTTTATCAAACTTAACTAAATTATCTCTATATCTGACGCGTGACTTGCAACTGCATGATTAAATTAATAAATTTAAAAATTAGAATTAATTTATTTTACAAATTTTATTGTTTTTTTTTATGGATTCTTATAAATATATACAATTAGATGTTTCGGTCAAATACAAAATATGTATAAACATTTGAGTATTCGCAAAATTATGACAACCCCGGGTGGACTGATGTTAAAAACTGTTAATGATGTTAAATGTCAGAAACTTTCGCGGGAGTGTGAAGCAGACATATATATATAATAAATATATATTTTATTAAATGTTTTAAAATCTTCTCATACAGAAATTTTCCAGTGGATTTATTCAATTTTTCATTATTATTTTTGATCTATTTTATATTAATTTATTCAATCTTTTATTTACTTTGTAAATTGTTAGTTATAAACAATAATATAATTTTAATAAATTGTCTAAATACTTTTTCCATTTTTTTCAATTTAATAAATTTGTATACAATATAGGTAAATATTTCTAATTGAACGTAGGTATTGGTATACGATTCTATGTTTATACTTATTTTTACTTATTTGATTTTTTAAATCTTAATTTTTATTTTAAGTGATTATTTATTACTCTTCATAATTTATCTTTTGTTTAAAACTTATCGGAATGTATTTTAACATTTGTTAGTGTCAAGGTGAATCTCTAAGTCTTTTTTGTCTCTCTGATATTATTGTATATTTGCAAAGTAAAAGTTATTAAACCAGTTTTTGTTTAATTTAGTAAGATGTGTAAAAAAAATTATCTCTATACAAAAATGGAATTAAATGTGCAGAGTGTGTGCACTCTTTTTTTTTTTTTTTTAAATAATTTTTGCTGCTTTTAGCTTTAAAATCTGCTAAAAATTAAATAACTAACTCAATTTAAACAGTTAAATTGATCTTCTAAACGTATTTATACCCGTATGACTATATAGTCCAAGGGTATAATAAATTTGCCATTACGTTTGTGACGCAGAGAAGGAGGGGGGGAAGATATAGACTCAAGTGTATGGATCGGATCAGAATCGAAAAATAAATCGATTTAGCTATGTATGTCCGTTCGTCCGTCATCACGATAACTCAAAAGTAAAGGAGCTAGGATTATGAAATTTTCACAAATTAGTTTTTATGCAAAAAACGGAATCGCTATTTAAATTCAGTTATTTTGGTCCACGGGTTCGAGTACCTGCCATACAACTTCTAATTTTATATGAGCATTACTCTATACCTATGGAAGCTGCGTGTCTGAAATTTTGCTAAAAGTAGTTTAGTATAATGGCCAAAGTTACTGCAAAATTTGGTTGGTCTACTGCAGAGGGTTCGAGTAGCTGCCATACAACTCCTTCTTTTATATGAGCTTTACACTACACCTGATAAAGCTGGGTGTCTGAAATTTTGCAAAAAATAGTTTAGTGTAATGGCCAAAGTTACTGCAAAATTTAGTTGGTCTACTGCTGAGGGTTCGAGTAGCTGCCATACAACTCTTTCTTTTATATGAGGATTACACTACACCAAATGAAGCTGGGTGTCGGAAATTTTGCCAAAAATAGTTTAGTGTAATGGCCAAAGTTACTGCAAAATTTGGTTGGTCTACTGCAAAGGGTTCGTGTTGCTGCCATACAACTCCTTCTTTTATATGAGCATTACTCTACACCTAATAAAGCTGAATGTTTGAAATTTTGCCAAAAGTAATTAACCGGATGATATAATGTAAATGTTACGGTCATGCGGGTATCCCAGAGTTGACACAGTCTACTCTACTACACTCTTCCTCGTTTTATTTAAATTTTAAACTATAAATATATTAAATTATTTAGTAAAAATTTAATTCTATAAATGTATATATATATTTTGCATATAAATAATAAATAATATTATATTTAAAAGTTAGACTTTAAATGAATATTAGGTAGAATATATATGTATATACAAATGTTATGAGAAAGTCATTAATTATACATTTAAAATTATAAAGCAAAATATACAAGATTGCAATGTACGATAGATAAAATTGAACTTGAGAACTCGGTGGGGGAAATATAAAACCCAATTTCTTTAATTACAAAAAAAAAAAAAAAACCGGTAACAAAAACCGGAATATGAAAGACATTGTATTGTATGACAGGTTAATAAATTAACTAATGAAAAAAACAAAGGATTTTTCAGAAAGCAGATTTTCAATATTACTTATATAGTCTTTCATACTAAGTTTAACTATATGGGAGTATATATACTAGTGACTATAATTTACTGATTTATAAAAATGGGAAATTTTTAAGCCCTAATGGCCCTTCAATGGGCATGGTTCCCAATTTTTTACTAAGTAAACTTATGAGGATCTAACTGGACT
>OY720442.1:144427202-144481714 GCA_963082915.1 Dolichopus griseipennis | reverse complement strand
AAACATATTTTGATGAAAAAGATTTGCAAAATTATGCTAAAAATCCAACAAAAGAACTTTATAAAAAAGTTTTAAATTGTTACTTGGATGTGAGTTTTTTTTTTTTTTTTCATTTCCTTTGAAATAAAAATTAAATGTCCGGTTTTATACATTTCAGTTATTTTCATATAAATTCTTTTGGCATGGTATTGAACGAACAATTAAATCACATTTTCAATATGGATCAAAAGAATCATCAATATATGCTTATCAGTTTGATGTTGATTCACCAACACATAATTTGGTGAGGAAATTAATGTGTGGATGGCAAGTAAGAGGTGCTTGTCATGGTGATGATATGAATTATATATTTTTATCAGCGATAACACCGGATGTGCCAAAAAATTCAAAAGAATTAAAAGCTATTTTAGAATTGGTAACTTGTTGGACAACTTTTGCTGAAACTGGTAATCCAAATTGTATAGAATTGAATCTTCCAGAATGGAAACCAGTTTCTGAAGATGAAATAGAAAATAATCAAATAAAATGTTTTAATTTTTCGGATCAGAGTAATATGATAAGTTTTCCAGGTTCTGAAAAAATGAGAATATGGGATAGTTTATATGAAACAGTAGATTTAATTTAAAAAATTAAAATTTGTTTTTGTTTTTTTTTTAACTTTAGTTTTAAATAATATTAAAAATGGTGATTAAATTTATTATACAATTTAAGTAAAATTATGTATTTTATATAAAAAAAGAAAATTGAAATAATGAATAATATGAATAAGTAAGTGTTTAAAATTATTATTGAAGAAAACATAAAGAAAATTTTTCAAATTTAAAAATTTAATTTTTTTATTTTTTATTTTGAAATAAAATTTTTTAATAATTTGTACCTGAAGATTTAGAAAAGAATAAAAATACAAATAAAATGATAAAAGAAAATTTTGAAATTTAAAAAAAAAATTTGCAATATATTTTTAAACATTTTAAGAAAACAAATAAAATCAGAATTTTTAGTTTTATTTTAAAAAAAATTTCCATATTTCATTACCATGCAGTTTTTAACATTATTACATACTGTTTCATTAACATCAACTTATGTAATGTAAATAAGTCTTTTTCAAATTATGGGCCTAATTGTATCGAACAACTTATCATCACTCAAATTTAATCAAAAAATCAAATAATATTTTTTCTTGTTAAATTTTTGTTGCAACAAACACAAAGTCATATTTGACAGCTAATCAATGAAATTTGACACTTAACAAATATATTATTATTCGATTAGTGATATGATAAGTAAGTTTGTGCAATAGGGCCTCTGGATTAATTGTAAAATTTAATAAATTTTAATTATCAGTTGACTTAACTAGATTAAACATAACTTACATTGCGTAAAATGGATTTTTGTTTGTTTTTTAAAGAATTTAAAGCCATGACGGAAGTTTGATTTTTTTTTCTACGCGTATATTATTATTTTATCATATTGGTTTTCAAAAAATTTGTTTTGTTGCAGAACACAACACTATTCTCATCTCATCTCAAATATTTTATAAATATAAATTTTTATAATAAATTTCAAAAAAATTTCTGGAAAAAATTGCCATATTTATTAAAAAAGATTATTTTTTCAATTAATTAAAAGCTTGACGTTTACGTATTTTTCGCATGTAAGTTACTGTTATTTTATTGTGACATCACGATTTTTAAAATAATTGAAAATCTACTTTTTATTTTTTATCATTTTTGGTTGTTTAATATTTTTTTTAAAACATATATATATATATACATATATAGTAGGTAAAAAGTTTATTAAATTAAATATTGGTTGATTGGTTGTATAAATTGGCTTTTAAGGTGATAGTTAGAGTTTTAAATTATTTGTTTTATTTTTTGTTTTTATTTGCCAACAATCAATTAAATTTTCAATAGTTAGCAATTACTAAAAAAAAAAAAAATTTTCCACATAAATTGTATTTTTAGGTTTCTTAAGTTTGGATGATGAATCAATTCAAATACCTGGTAATGCTGGTTTAAAAGATCAAGTTTTAGCATTGAAATGGATTAAAACAAATTGTAATAATTTTGGTGGTGATTCAAATAATATAACAGTATTTGGTGAAAGTGCTGGTGGTGCATCCGCACATTATATGTCTCTTACAGATCAAGCAAAAAATCTTTTTCATAAAGCAATTTTAATGTCTGGTTGTGCATTAACACCATGGGCTCGTGTTCCACCTAGACAATGGGCATATCGCTTAGCTAAAAATGCTGGTTATACTGGATCGCAAAAAGATAATGAAGTGTTGAAATTTTTGAAAAATACTAGTCCAAAAGTTATCGTAAAGGCTGAGATAAAATTATTAACATCAGAAGAGCGGCGCAATCAAATATTATTTCCATTTGGACCAGTTATAGAACCCTATATAATGGATGATTGTGTTATACCTGAGCATCCAATCAATATGATGAGAAATTGTTGGGGTAATAATATTCCAATGATTATTGGTGGTACATCATTTGAAGGATTATTTTCTTATCCTGGTATAAATCTTGATATATTAAAATTTTTATTTTTCTCTTTTGTTTTATAGTTCCTTTAATTCTAAAATTTTTTTTTTTTAAAGAAACCAAAAAATATCCACATATTATGGAAAACTTAAATGATTGTGAGTATATTGTGCCATTGGAATTAAATTTGGACAGAGATAGTGAAATATGCCACCAATATGGTTTGAAAATCAAAAAGACATTCTTTGGAGATAGAAAATTGGAATATGATTCACAAACTAGAAGACAATATTGTGAGGTAACAAAAAATTCAAAATAAAAAAAATTTCATTCAAATAATTAATATAATATATAACTAATATTTTACAATTTAAGGTACTTTCTTATAAATATTTTTGGCATGGTTTAACACGTACAGCAAAATCACGCCTCATTAATGCTAAAGAACCTACATATATTTATAGATTTGATTTTGATTCTGAACATTTCAATCATATAAGAATATTATGGTGTGGAAAAAAAATACGTGGAGTTTGCCATGGTGATGATTTATCATACATTTTCTTTAATTGTATTGCCGAAGTTCTTAAATTTGATTCATTGGAATATAAAATTATTCAAAGAATGATTGGTTTTATGACAAATTTTGCCCAGAATGGTGATCCAAATGGAAAGATTTTAGAAAATATTAAATGGAAAAGTTTAAAACCAGATGAAATGTTAAAATGTTTAAATATTGATAGTAAAATGAAATTTATTGATTTGCCAGAAAACGAAAAAGTTTCCATGTGGGACAGTTTATATAAAAAGGAAGAGTTATATTGAAATCGCTATTAGCAGTTTTAATATGTATATTATATTATGATTTATACATTTGTTTTTATTTTAGTTTAATGGTGTAGAGTAGTCTTCTTTCTACAGCAATTTTTTAAAATGTGATGCTATTTTTTTTTTGTTACTATGGAGATTTTTAAGAATTCGATTTTTAGATCGCAAATTATAGTTAAAATTTTTGTTGTGAACTTAAAGGATTAAAAAAATATTAAAATAAAATGTTTCTTTTCTTAATAAAAATCTTAAAAGTACCACAGTGAAAAATTTGATAAAAGTACAGAATACATATAAATAATTTTAAAATAATACATACAAATTATTTTTAATATTAGATTACTATTATTTTGGGACAGAGAGTTATTCTATGTAGTATTTACTTTAAGTTTCACAACTTAAAGTAAGTACTAAATAGAACATTATATATAGCATATGCAAATTCGATCTATCTAATATAAACAAAAATCATTTTCGATATAAGTTGAGAACGGTGCTATTTTAATACTATGCAATGAATCGTATGTAGATTTTAATTTTAATTTTTTTCTACAAATGAATAATTTGAGACACAGTAAATGAAATATTTTCATAAAAAAATTTAGAGAAACAAATCTATTCTATTATACATACATTCACCTTTTATAACATAAATCGCACAAATCTGTTAGTTTTCAATTTTTTATTCAATTCCTCTAATTTTTATACCCATTTTTTATATTATGTTTTTATACCCGTATGACTATAGGTCAAAGAGTATGATAAATTTGCCATTACGTTTGTGACGCAGAGAACGAAAGGGGTAGATATAGACTCAAGTGTATGGATCGGATCAGAATCGAAAAAAAAATCGATTGAGCTATGCATGACCGTCCGTCCGCACGATAACTGAAAAACTAAAGGAGTTAGGATCTTAAAATTTTCGCAAATTCTTTTTTTTTTGCAATAGCCATCATCGCTTTTTAAATCCAGCCATTTTCGTCCATGGGTAGTTGCCATACAACTTCTTATTTTATATGAGCATTACTCTATACCTATTGAAGTTGGGTGTTTGAAATTTTCCCAAAAATAGTGAAGTCTAATGGCCAAAGTTACTGCAAAATTTTGTTGGTCTACTGCAGAGGGTTCGAGTAGCTGCCATACAACTCCTTCTTTTATATGAGCATTACACTACACCTCTAATACAGCTGGTATTTTTGAAAATATGCCAAAAATAATTAATGTTTATAATAATAATGATATAATGTTTATATAACGGTCATACGGGTATCCCAGAGTTGACACAGTTTACACTACTACACTCTTTCTTGTTCTAATTTAAATTGCACAAGGGAACTAATTAATGGTTTATTTTATTTTCAGCATCATAGTGGGTATGCATGGGTATTTAAAGTTAAGAAGGGTAACTATAATCTTCCTCGTTTTTTGTTCAAAATTGTTTATTATATTCAGAAATACAACAAAATTTACAATTCATTTAGATATAAATTTTTTATTTTCAAATAAGCACTACATATATATATTTTATATAAATAAAATTAAAATAAATTTTTTTTCTCTCACAAAACAACTACAAGTAAAGTAACATACCATACACATGTAGGTACGATATTATGTTTAACATTTTATAAATTTCTCTTCAATATTCGATTCGAATCAATGAGAACTGAGAAGAGCTTTCATATTTTTTCTCCAATCATCAAAGCTTTTTACAATAAACAAATCTCAAGTGTTTCGTTCAATATTTCATTCAATATAATATAAATATAATGTTTAATTTAAAAATATCCGAAATTATCTGAAAAATAATATAAACAAAATATTTCACATTGTTCATATTTGCAGTCTATACTGCACGAAAATAAAAATTCGTTAATTTCGATAGGTTTGAATCTTCGATAAAATAAAAATAAAAAATTTTGAGTAGCATGGTTTTTATATTTGCTAATATGCAAAAAATAATTATGTAGTAATTTCCTCTATTTTCAAATTATAAATTATATAATGCTGCCAGATTTCTATTTTTAAATTATATTTTAGATATATGTAGGTAGATACATATAATAATGTTCAATCAGATTTTGTTCTTTTCTAGACCATTTATTGCCAAAGAAGAAACTCGATTAAAAGCTAAATATAATAAGTTTAACTTAGGCAAGGTCCTTGGGCAATATGTCTCATTCCTGGACTCACTATCAGTGAATCATAATGTCCTTAAATTAGTGGGACATATCATCCAAATAATTTTTTGTTGTTTTTTGATCTTATGACCCACCAAAATGGGACAAAACGCCATAATTTAGCTTCACACTGGCCGTCCGTATGTTTACAAAACTTTTACATTGTTTGAAATAGAGTTAAGAAATTTGAACCACGGATAGGTATTCCAAAAAAAATAATTTCATAGAAGAACTTTTCTTTAACCACACTTGTTACGGAGCTCCAGCCCCCCAAAGTTGGAAAAGCCCTATTTTTTTAAATTGTTATAACAAGAGTTCTGTTAGGGGTTTTTCAATCTGAAAACGGCACAATATAGCTGGTTTTATAAACTTTATAAATTTTAAAAAGGAAAATGTTTAGGATTGCCATACGGTACTAAAATTTACCATTATGCAAAATTCAATTTTTGCAAAATTTTTGGCTCCATTTAGTTTGAATTTTAATACTGAACATAGCGTTTTTGATAAAAGTTGTCCTTCGTTAATCAGGAGAATTGAAGTGGAAAGGAAACGTTTATTTAAGTAGCAATTAGATAAAAAAAATTATGAAAATCTAAGAGGAATATATTTAAATATTCAGGGATTAACTTCCAATTTTGCGGCTCTCGAAGAAATGATTTATAAAAATAAATTTGATTTTATAATATTAAGTGAAACACACATAACAAAACAAATCAATATATCTGAATATCAGTTAAATAACTATAAATGTTTCCAATGTTTTTCAAGTTCAAGGCATACGGGAGGAGTTTTGATTTATGTAAGTAATAACTATAATGCATATGAGGTAAATACGTATAGTTTAGATAGGAAACTTTGGATTTTAAATATAAAAATAAAATTTAGTAAATCACTGTACAATATAATTGGAGTATATAGATCAAATGAACTTAATTACTTGGATTTCATAGATGAATTAAAAAAGTATCTGGATAATTATATTGATTTCTCTGTAAATTATTTTATTGTTGGGGATTTCAATATAGATTATAATAAGAACAATGCTAGTAAAAGATGCTTTGAACAAATTCTACAAGACTACGGAGTAAGCCAAATTATAAAAGAACCAACGAGAGTAACGAATATGAGCTCTACTTTGATAGACTATGTTTTAGTTGATCGATTTTCGAAAATTGAAGCGAAAGTAAACACAGATTTCAATATCTCAGACCATGAAACAATTATGATAAAAATATTGGAAAACAAAAAAGAAGAAAAATCTAAAACTATTAAATACATAAAATATGATAAAAGTATTTTTGTAAATGAATTAATAAATAATGGAATTGATACTATAATTAATTATGAAGACATTAATTTGTGTACTAATTTGTTAAATTCAGTTGTGGAAAAAGGCTTAATCAAAATTACTAAAATTATTAAGATTTCAAATAATAAAGCTGAATGGTTTAACAATGAACTTAGTGAAATAAAAAAGAATAAAATAATTTTATACAATAGATATTCATTATTGAAAACACACGAAAGCTGGGTGCAATATATAAATATTAGAAATAAGTATAAAAATTTGTGCAATAAAACAAAAAATTCTTATATTGAAAGAAAAATTGAAGAGAAGAGTGGAAATTCAAAACATATATGGAATGTGATGAAAAAATATATTTTACAAAAGGAGGACATTGAAGTTAATGAATTAGATTTAGGAAATAGAAAAGTAAGAAATAAACTAGAGATAGCGAATATATTAAATAATTACTTCATAGATAGTGTTAAAGAAATTAATGAAAATATACCTAAGGTAAACTATGACGACAATATAATAAATAATTGTGATAGTTTTAGATTTAATATTATAGAGGAAGTAGAATTATCAAATATCATAAAAACTATGAATAAGAAAAAAGATTTTAATGGAATGAATGTAAGTATTATTGAAGATAATAAAGATTTATTTTACCCTATATTGGTTAAAATAATAAATAAATCCTTAACTGAAGGCTTATTCCCTGAATCGTGGAAAGAATCAATAATTGTTCCTGTAGAAAAAGTCCCTAAGGCTAAAATTCCAGATCATTTTAGACCTGTCAATATGCTACAAATTTTTGAAAAAATATTAGAAAAGATAGCATACAGTCAAATAGAAAATTACTTGACTAGGAATAATATATTATGTGAAGAACAGTCAGGATTTAGAAAAAACCACTCAACAGAAACTTCATTGAATTGGGTATTAAATGAATGGAAGAAAGAAACCGATGAAGGAAATATAATAGTTGCTCTATTCTTGGATTTAAAAAAAGCCTTTGAAACGCTGGATAGAAAAGTAATGCTTAAAAAATTACATGCATACGGAATTCAAGGTACGGAACAAAAATGGTTCTTTAATTATCTAAACAATAGAATCCAAAAAGTTAAGCTAGATGAGGTACTATCTAATCCAAATAAAGTTGATTTAGGAGTTCCCCAAGGATCTATTTTAGGAGTTTTACTTTTTTTATTATACATCAACGACATTAAAAGTTCGCTAAAATTTTCAAAAGTTTGCTTGTTTGCTGATGATACTTTAATATATATAGTTAGTAAGGATGTATCAATAGCGGAAAATCAAATGAATGAGGACGGAAGGAACCTTTTTGAATGGCTGTGCAAAAATAAATTGAAACTGAATGTATCGAAAACGAAAAGTATGTGTGTGAATGGAAGAGGAGCGATTGTAAATATAAATATTAATAATGAAATAATAGAATGTGTTAATGATGTGAAGTACCTAGGTGTTTTAGTAGATAATGAATTAAAATTTAATGAACATGCTAACATGATTTGTAAAAAAATAGCTAAAAAAATAAGTTTCCTGGCAAGAATAAGAAACAAAATTTCGAATAATTGTGCAAAAATGCTGTATAACAGTATAATAATGCCGCATATCGATTATTGTTCGTCTATTCTATTCATTTGTAACGAAGAGAAAAGAAAAAGACTTCAAGTACTCCAAAATAGGGCAACAAGAATAATATTAAGAAATAATGTGTATAGAAATAGCGAAGAACGTTTAAAGCAACTAAACTTAATGTCAATTAAGCAAAGACTAAAATTCAACGCATTAATATTTATTTTTAAGGTAAAAAATGGATTCTTACCAATATATCTTCAAAAAAATTTGAGTTATGTTGGGGGCTATTATAATTTAAGAAATGTAGGTGATTTTAGGCTCCCACTTTATAGAAGAACAATATCGCAAAATAGCCTATTGTACAAAGGAATGCAACTTTTTAACGATCTACCGGAACACATTAAACAAGAGACAAACTTAATTAGATTTAAAAACCTTTTATTTAAAGAATTATTTTAAAAAATATGCATATAGATGAATCTTGTAAATGAAATTTTAAAATTAGTTAATCTTGTAAAATAAGTGTTTTTTCTTTTTGAATTTTTGTAAATATTTTAAACTTTGGTAAATAATTTAAATTTTTTAAATATTTTAATTTAAATTTTTTAAATATTTTAATATCGATAAATTATCTAAACTACGTATTTTGTAAAGTTATCTAAAACTAATAAATAAATAAATAAAAAATAAAATAGTGAATAAGAGAATACATTTTTTATTATAATCCAAAAAACTTTATAAAATTAGGTACAAACCTTAAAATATTTGATAAATTTATAACATACATATAGGCATATAAAATTTGAACTGTTTTTAGGGATATCAGAAATAGAGTATAAACTAACAACGCTCTCTTTAATAACAAAATACATTAATATAAACAAATAATTTAATTGAATAATATAACTCAAATACAAAATATTACAATATAAACAAAAAATTAAATTGTAAATATTGAAAATCTAAGACGTTTTCTACATGTTATAAGGCCTAGTACTATCTCATGTTTAAATTGTATGTGCAATTCATTAAGACCAATCCTAATAACACGAATATAATATGACCCCCTGTTCCAACATGTATCAATGGTATAGACAGGCTTATTAGCCTAACAGTTGAAAAGTTAGCACTTAAAAAAAAAAAAAAAAAAAATTAAAAAACTACCTGTGTGAGGAAGATTTAAGTTGATAAATACCCGTAAATAAATACCCGTGCGAACCCATAACTGATGTTTAAAATACAATCTATAATAAGATTTCGTAAGCCTAAATTTTTATTTTGAAATGTCGTGGATACTTTAATCCCTATTTTCATAAGTGATACCTTAATTTAGAGGTTGAAATGGTCCGTGGTCGAGATCAACCTTTTATTTAAATGGTCCAATCAAAGCAACTATAGATTTTCGGAGGATGTTAGATTTTACACAACAAAATTACACAGACCAAAAATTTTTTTAAATGGATTAAAAATAAATAAAACAACGAAAACAACTAGAAATAATTTGGTAAGAGGGTTCACGACGTCGCAAACAAATTTACGATGTCAGGGAGATCGAAAGATTAATAAAATTTTTCACTTAATCAAATATTATTTAAATGTACAATTTTAAGTATTGTCTTATTCTAGTAAACTTTATTAAGTATCATTTTCAGATTTAGTTTGAGTATAACATCTTCGTTTTAGAATATCTGTGATATATTTTTTCTTTAATTTTTATTATCAAATCAATAAAATTATCTGAAAACCATTGTAATGATATCATTCCAACTTTAAGAAGTGTTAAAAAACTGGCTCCAGCAAATAATCCAATAGCACCACCAACTGAAACTAAAAAAAAAATATTATAAAAAATTTAACAAAGTGTTTTGTAAAATTTTTTTTATAATTATTAAGTTCAGGTTTATTTCAAAAGTTTATAACTTCATTCTTTAATTATATACATGTATTATTTGCTTACTAACTTAAATATAAAAACATATAATGAAACAACAGTTAGTTGATGCAATCAACTTGGTAATATCCTACACCTTTTAAATTGACGGTTACACGTACGCCCACATACAACTCTTCTCCAGAACACTAAGAATAGAATAAAACAGGAAAGAACTATCTTGCACCAAATTTCAATTTTCAAACTTTATTAATTTCGAATATATGCTGATTAAAACCAACATTTTAATTTATTCCAAAATTCAAGATGGAAACAGGAAATTTAATGTTTTCTCTCTTTACTCTTAATGAAAACAATACATAATTACCATGCACTAAATTTCAGGTTTCTAGCGTTATTAATTTCGAAAATATACATCTTACATCTTGAGAGGTGTCTGATAGATACTCGAACAACCACTCCAATAAATCACAAATTCGTAAATCTTTATTTTGAAATTAAAGGTTCTATCTTTATTATAGTTTCGGAGATATGCTCATTTCGCCTTGTTTTGAATGCGGCCATTTTGAATCCATTGTAACTCACAGCATAAATTTTAAAAAGATAGCAATGTTATTTTTAATTATCGTGGATTGAAGCAATAGCAGATATTCCTATCTTCTATATCTACAAACACAGTTTCAAAGTTAAGATTTCCCTACACCTAATTTAGGAGCAGGGTATAATAACAATCATCTAAATTCTAAATTAAACTAAAAGTAAAATGTGATCACTGTTTAATATCCGAAAATTTATTTGTTAGAAGATCTTACTATAATCGTCTTGCCTAGCATTTAATCCAAAAGGATGTAGGCAATAGGCATTAATTAGTATATATTTAGTATTATTTAAATTCTTTTGATTATTAATTTTAAATTTGCAAAAGATGGCATTACGAAGTATAATTGATATACAATAGACTGAATGTGACCTACAATAGCAGATATTCCTTTATCTTCAAAATAGTCCGATGAAAAATGGAATTATTAAAATTTTTATACCAGCTTCTCATTTTTAAATTTTAGATTAGATATTGGTTAGAGAATTTTTTATTCAATTACAACATTATACTTTATCTATTATAACAAATTAATATATAATTTTTAATTTAATAAAAAAGTAATTTAAATTGTCTAATAAATAGATTTAAAAAAAGTATTTCTAAAATTGATAAAAATACTAAAGATTAAACCAGTTTTTAATTCATCCTCCACTTATTTCCCAATCTAATGTTAACCATCTCATATTTTAATATAAAATCAATACAATTTATGATTACTTTAATTATGCCTGATAATAATATTAGAATTTCTATTGTTCTCGTATATTTTTCATTGACTTTTCGAAAAAAGACTTATTTTGATGACATAATTTTGGGTTCTACGATATCGATGATCATAAAGTTTTTATATGCGGCAGAAAACAGTAAAACCAAGGAAGAAAATATCGTGAATCCTTGATCCAGGAACAATTTTATTGTAATGGTAGAAAATTAAAATAAAACGAGGAAGAGTGTAGTAGAGTAGACTGTGTCAACTCTGGGATACCAGTATGACCGTAACATATACATTATATCAGCCGGTTAATTACTTTTGGCAAAATTTCAAACATTCACCTTTATTAGGTGTGGTGTAATGCTCATGAAAAGAAGTTGTATGGCAGCTACCCGAACCCATTGACCAAAATGGCTGGATTTAAATATCGATGATGGCTATTGCAAAAAATGAATTTGCGAAAATTTCAAGATCCTAGCTCCTTTAGTTTTTGAGTTATATTGTGAACGGACTGCAGGACGGACATACATAGCTAAAACGATTTATTTTTCGATTCTGATTCGATTCATACACTTAAGTCTATATCCTCCCCCCCCCTCCTTCTCGGCGTAACAAACCTAATGGCAAATTTATTATACCCTCTAACTATATAGTTATTTGGGTATAATTATGAGTGGGTTGTTGTATGGGAAGGAAATTGTATTATTATGGAGGAAAATCAAATATCTTAATTAAGGTATTAATATTCAAAAATGGTATTGTTTTTTCTATTATATTATTTTGCCCCCTGATAAAAGAGGTGGTATATATATAATTCATTGTTGTAATATACATGAAGACTATGAAAATTTAATCATATTCTGATTTAGTTGTTAATTATTAGTTAAACGTACTAAACTTTTCTATAAATTTTTACTTATTTCCACTGTACAAAAACGATTTTATAGAAAGAGAATTAACAAAGTGGTATAAGTGTTAATAAAAGTTTATATAGCTTTGGTCAGAGCAAATTATTTTTATGAAATGTTAAATTTTTCTATTAAAGTAATATTTGAAATTTCTGGGAAAATTTTTTTATTTTTTATTTTTAACTTTAGTATTTTTATAAAATTGTTGAAAAGTTGAATAGGTATATTACGGGAGCGTCACACAATCTCGGTTTAAATTTTTTGTAAATTTTTTCTTGGGGTTATTTAAAATATCGTATTAGAAAATCTCGTTTTTAAAGATTTTTAAATTGGGCACAAACTCGTAGCTTTCTAAAATCGAGATTTTCTTAACAAAATTTGAAACAAGATTTTATGATTTATAAAACCGAGATTTCGACCACAACCCTTAACTTAAATATTATTGGAAACGTTTTAATTACCTAATAAATCTTCAAAACTGAATACAACATCCCGTCTCATACGAACTTTTGGTGGTATTAAATCCCATCTAAAACTGGATGTTACTTTATAATTTTCATCTGTTGAACCACCCCTAAACATTTTTTAAAGCCGCATATAAGAATTAGTTAATAAATAAATTGAATTTATTAAAAAAAAAAAAAAAAAAACTTGTAGCCTTACCAAGAACTTCGTTTAATAGAATGAACTGAATAAACATGCTCTGTGCAAGTACTAGGACATTTACAAATATGCAAAGCCCATATTGGCCATTTAAAATCTAATAGACATTCAAAACCAGCGGGATTACAGCTTGGACCATCTTAAATTTAAATTAAACAATTAAAATTATCATTGGAATATTTTTTTTTAATACAGCGTACCAACAAATGAATAAAAAAATGGTACACAATTACACATTTCAAGTGCCATGATAGCACGACAACGTGCCAGACATAATGTTTTACTGTAAATCTATATGGAAAAATGAAAGATACAAAAAAATTATTTGTGGTTCAAATTCAAAGGGCCATACCGTCAATCCAGATGTTGGTTCATTATAGAATACACATTTTCTTTGCCCCTGTTTTAAAACTTTAAGATTATCACTTGCACTTTAATAGAATAAGAATTTTATTTAAAAAAAATTTTTGAAAATTTTTAAAAATATGTTTAAGACTTACAAAGTTTCCATCACTTTATATGAAGCTATTATTTCATCTAATTTAACTAATTCAATTGCTCCAACTCCAGCATCACTTGCTGATACTTCAAATGGTGAATGAACTTCAATCTAAAAAAGTGAAAATTTTTTTTTTAAATAATAATATTAAAAACAATAGGAAAAGCGTTCCATAATCTCGGTTTCGTAAATTCTTTTTTTAAAATCTCGCTTTTAAAAAAATATCATTTATATTAAAAAAACCTGGTTTTGAAGAACTTTAGAGTTGGATACAAAATCAGATTTATTAGCCTTTTCCAGAATATAAAAACAGGAGATTTCCCAAAATTACGACTTTCTAAACGAGATTTTGCGAATTTACTAAACCAAGATTTTTACCATAACCCATAAAAATAACCAAATAAAAAATTTACTGTGCCAGTGCTTTCAAATATATCCATTTTTATGAAACATTGATGTTTTCCATAATGACAAAAAATTGGTTTCTCAATATCTTTAATTTTTTTATTACTAAATAAATTTAAAAAACTGTTTAATTAAAAATTTTTTGAAATTGTTTTGATATTCATTATATATTTACTCTTCAGCTAACATTCTAGACATTGGAGCATTTACAGCATAACACATTCCACGTTCAGTCATAACTTGTAATATTTGAACATTAATATTATCATTGAATGTTATAAGTTTTTGTTCAAATGGTCGATCAATTTCTTTTACAACTTCATACAAATTAATATCATCAAAACGTTCATCTTCAGAAAATTTTACTAAATCAGCATAATTATATGCAGTTGCATTAATAACAGAATATAAAAATTCTAAAAAATAAAAATATTCTTTATCCACAATACTTATATTCCATTTATTTTGTATGAACATATCTGCTTTATATGAATCCATATGATCATGATAACATAATGTTAATCCTGGTAATGTTCCATTCCATGCTCTATAATCACGATCCAAACTCATAACAGTTGGATTATTATTAAAACGATTTATTTGATTTATAATTAGAGTGTAACTGGCAACAGTTGAACCAATTACGATAATTATCCAAAAAAATCTTTGTATATATATATATATAAATATTAAGTTTAAAGTTTAATTGAATATTTATTTAAAAAATTGATAGTATTAATTGATACCTTTCGAATAAATGTAATTTTTTTTCAAATATTAATATAATTGAAGTTATACCGGATGCATTTGCAATCAATCGACAAAATTCAATTATTTTATCAAAAAAAGTTTGAAATATTTTCAAAATTAATTTTTTAAACATTTTCTAAAATTGAATATGGAAAAAAATTGCGTCCTCTTTGTACGAATTTTTATAAAAAATTGAATAACATAGACTCAACACAATTTTTCCATTGATTTTTTCAAAAAAATTTTGTTCTTTATCCTGTTTATTTTATTTTTTTATTTTTCTTTTGCCATTGTTTCGTTTTACAAAGTATAAATTTTCGGAAAATTGATTTTCCTATCAGATATTGTTTAAAGGAGTGATAAAATCGGAAAAAAGCATTTTCTAAAATAAAGAACATTTCAATTGTTCTGAATTTAATTGAGTTTCGATGATATCTAATATATATGGGAGCCATGAAATAAATCCCTTAGGGTCTAATTTCTCTTTCAATTTAAGTTTTGACTTTTTAAGAAACAAAGCCCCGCGGTTTTAATTCCATATTTTGTGGTCCTACTTCTCATTTTGAATCCAACTTTAAATTCACACATTATATATTCTGGAAAGAAAAATACCCTGATTTTAAATACAATTCTAAACTTTTTCCTAATTTAAAGCCTTTTGAACCTTATCGAAGTGCCTTTTTTCATTAAATGGGAAATTACACCACGTTTTGAGGATTAAGGCTTTAGGGATGGGGTGTTATTTCTCTTTCATTTCAATATTCGAATTCTTGAGAAATAATACATTAACTACTATGAGAATGGGGTCTTATTTCATAAGGACTAATTTCATAGTTCCATATATACATCACATTCCTTTGAATATATTTTAATTACTTTTTTTTATTTATGAAATTAATTTTGATGCTTTCATTCAGTTACAATTTCAAAATTCAAAAATTTAGACAAGAATTGTGTTCACTTTAATTTTCTTTGTTTTCAAATAATTATTTGGTATAAATATGGTTTCAATTAAATTAAATTTAAATTTATAATAGTAGGAAAATAAAAGTCTGGAATCTATAAGATTTCCAAAAAAAGGGTGACAACTGGTCGAACACAGATAGCTAAATCGATTTAATTTTCGATGCTAATCCGATCACTATACTTAATCCTATACTTAACCCTTCATGTCTAGATAGATGGTTTAAAAACGGATCAGCAACTTTATTATACCTTCCTATATGTGAAAGTCAAAAATTGAGTTTAAGTATGTTTCGTGCTGTTATACTACTGGACCCGGGCTTATCATATTATATATATTGCCTAATATAACATTTAATATTTAATAATTCATAATTTGTAATAATTTACATTATTTAATAAAAAATTCAGCAACCACCTATGATATAGTCCGTTAAAGAATTTAAGGGTTCTTATTAGTTCCTAAATTTTAGAGGTCTATATGATGCTAATAAACTCAACAATATATCTTTCGGCTGGAAATTATTGTTCATAGAGGGGATAGGTTCATTATACCTTCGTTAATATCTTTGTCAATTGTATCATTGGCGTGGTTTAATATAAAGTTTGATTTTATAAAAAAAAGGTTCTAAAAATATACTTTTTACGATTATTATTAAAAGTTTGAACAATTTGTGCGTTAATTAATTTATTAAAACATTAGAGACCATTAAATAAATACGGTAAACAAGCGTTCAATAAAATAAAAGAAATTTTGTTTTTATACATTTTATTGTACTTTCACTTTTGTTCAAAGGACAATTGATATAGCCTTTTAAGATCATTAAGAAAATATCAATTAGTTTGTAAAAGAAGTAGAAATATTTTTGTACTAGAGTTATAACTACCCATTCCTAATATTAAACTCCTGCAAACGATATTATTTTGTTTGAACGAAGAATTTAAATCTTTGATGAAACCCTTAATTTTAACGCATTTAACTATACGTCTATACGTATATATTAAATATGAGCTTTATGTATACATAAATACAATTTTTCAGTTCTAAACATCTTAAAGTTGAAATGTAACAACTTTGTTATGTCATTTTATACCAATTTTGGGTAAGGGTTTAAAAAAATTTTCTATACTTTTAAAGAATTTTTCATGGAAAAAAATTAGGAAGAAAAATTAATATAAAAAAGTTTTAAGTTTTCCTCCGAAAAAGTTTTTTTTTTTTGCAATTTTTATACATGTATATATATAACATATATATATATATATATCTTTATCTATATATATAAAAGGGAAGGTTTGTTTATTTGTTTGTTTGTTTGTTTGTATGTAGCGAATAGACTCCTAAACTGCCCAGCCGATTTTCAGGAAATTTTTATATAGAGGTTTTTGGGTACGAAAAGAAATCGTGGCCAAAAATTTTGCTCTAACGGACCGCCAAGTTGGGGCTGTGGCTCAAGTATTGAAACTTCTTTGTTCTTAAATGAAAACGGTTTGACCGATTGACTTCAAATTTTGTATACGTGATGCTCTGTGAGAATTGAGTTGACACTATTAACAGTTTTTGAATTTGTTAACCCATGTCGGGCCGACGGGTGGTCAAAAAAAATTTTGGGTCCAAATTTTTTCCGATTTTACGAAATTCTGCTTTGGCTTAAAAGAAAGCCCCAAAAAAATGGAGGTGGGTAGGCCACACGCTTAGTTGAGTTCCATTAACCCATTGCGGTCCAACAGCTTTTTATAAATATTTTGGTTACTTTACTCTAAATTAGAAACGATTTAACCGATTTTCTTCAAATGTGTTCCGTTTTGAGAATGAAATTAACTCTTTTAACAGACTTGCAAATAACGTCAAGTTTTGGAAACTAGTTTGTACTGTTTTGAATTACAGAAAGTTTCAAAAATTACTAGAATAATCCTAGAAAAATCGTTTTAAAAAGATTGCTTTTATACATTTTAAAATTTACATGTGTAAACCGTGTGTAACTTTTGTGTTAACTTTTTGCAGTAACATCGACTTCAATTAAATCTCCATTAAGAGGCGCAGCAACGCGCACCGGGTATTAGCTAGTATATATATAATATTCAAAAATAAAATGAGGTGAAATAAAAGTTTTTTGTACAGCACCAAACAAAAAAAAAATTACAAAATTTCAGGATTTTGAAAGAAATTATTCTTTAAAAAAAAAAGTGTTTGTTATTATCATCAATCAAATAAAACGGCGCGCATACCATTTAAAATTTAAGCGAATACATGTAAAAATCAAAGAAAGCGAAGAAAGCGTAAAGAAGCGAATCCAAGTTAAAAATAATAAAATATTTTTTTAAAGAAATTGAAAAAAAATAAACAAAAATATTGTTCTTTTTTAGGTTTGGATGAGGGGTGCAAGACGTTTGAATTTAAATTGAGTCTAGAAGAACAAGTATTTATTTTTCATTATTTTTTTTTTTTTTAATTTTTTATTTTTTATTTGTAGAAATAAGAGTATAATAATAATGTAAATGGACGCGTACAAGTTTTTGAAAGGTTTTACTTGAATTAGAGACTTTGTATTATTTTACACCTTTAAAAAATTTTTTAGGAAACTCTTCTATACTCGTACATCATCAAAACATTAAAGTTCTAAAAGTTTTACTTTTTTTTTGAAAAAAATTCTTTAGTTGAAATATGATTTTTGTAAATTAAAAGTATTTAATTATATATAAAAATACATATTTTTAGTATTTTTTAGTATATATGGTTTTACGTAGTCTGTCTGTCTGTTATTATGCTAACAAATAATCTACAAGGCTTAAAATAAAGTAATTGATAGGTATTTCAAAGAAAAGTATTTTATGAAACCGCATTTTTTTTTTATATTTCTATAAAATGTTCTCAACAAACTCTTTAAGAATTCCTACACTATTGAGCTAATCAGATTGCGCTATATGGCTTATGAAAATTTGTTTGTCAAGCGCTCATTATGCTTATGGAACCAGATATTCCACCAAATGTGTTCCCAAAACTTGATAACGCCAAAATCTTTCCCATCAAAATCCGATCCAATTTTCTTCATTCTCCACAAAAGAGTGGTTTTTTTCAGCTTTTTACTGTCCCTTGCACATTTAATACACTCTTTAAACCAAAACTTAGATTATATAATATTGTGGAATTTTGGAAATGAGCTTTTATTTTTTTTTTTAATTATTTCTTTATTATTTTTCTGTTTAAAATGAGAACAATTTCGTTAATTTTATTTCTTTTTTCTTTTTGTAGCGGTGATATATGAATGAACTGTCAAGCGATCGCGTTCTAAGTCCCTGTTGTGTAAATAAAAATATATTATTATAAAAAAAAAAAAAATTTTAAAAAAATAAAAATTAAAACAACAAATTGAAGCAGAAGCAGAAGAAGAGACCAACGGAAAAACCGAATCAAATATTATTGAAATAGAAGAAATGGACACTTTGCAAAATGACGGGTATAACCTCAAAACACAACCAACAATTGAAAAAGTTTTTCAATTTTAGGGGATATAAGTGATATGGTTTATTTTACTCCCTTCTAGTGAAGCACAAGTTTTTTTAAAGTCTTCGATCCTGTATCTATACATCGATTCATGATTTTACTCTGCTCTTTCACTACAAAGTTTTTAATTAAGCTTTTAGCATATCAACTCTAGTGTTGAACAGTTTTATTGGTGGCATTTTTTTGGTTTTTTGTATTAAATTTTATGTGCAAAAAATTGTTGGTAGTGTTTTGAGGTTATACCCGTCATTTTGCAAGTGTTTTGCAAAAAGAAAACCCTAATATTAAAGAGTCTAAATAATTTGTACTCACCTGAGGAAGTTCTGCAAGAAAATTAAACTAACAATATTAAATTTGATATAGTTCCACGATAAACAACAAAACTTTCAAAATGGAATAATTCTACCACATTATATTTTCCAAGCGTCATAACCAATTTTAATGCCGCCTAAAGATCTTACAATGCTATCTTCCAAATTACGAACAATATATGTTTCTGAAATTTAAGATGAACTGGAATGACGGTTTATGTAGCTAATAAATGTCTCCCAATGCTTAGGACATTTTATGATATTAAATAACTGCGTTTGGTAAATAAAATAATCCCTATTTAAAAAAAGTGATGATAAAAAACCAAGGGTTTTTAAAAAAGCACATTTTCAAAATAATATAGTGTTTCATACTAAGTATTTTATCGGAATATAATGTTCAATCTTCAATATTAAAGTTTAAGGAAATATATACGTTGGTGACTAAGTTACTGCTTACTTATAAAAACAGTAAATTTTTTATTTTAAAGTTCTAATAGCCCTTCAATGGGGAAGGTTGCCAAATTTTTTAAGGACCTAACTTCATCTAACCATCCCCCACTCCCTCTCCTTTTTTGTAGTTTCTAGGAATTAAACTAAAATTTGTAATTTTACTTAGAATATTATTATCTAAGCAAAAATGGGTAAAACTGAGAGACACTTTTTTCAATTTAAGGAACCGCTTTTAAATTAAAGAAAAACCTTTAACATATGGTAAAATATAATGTTGGACCTTCAAATTTTGTATATCACTAAAAAAAAATTTGGACAGGTATTCAAGTTACAGGTGTTTAGAAATAGCAAAATTTCAATTTTCGAGCCCTTATAGCTCCTAAATAGGAGGCTTGACAAAAAAATTTTGTTAACTGACTCATACTAATTTCTGAGTATCTAACGTCTCCCAAGGCCCTAGCTTGAACCGTTCAGAAGATATGTGTGGTCAAAAATTTTGCAAAAATTGAGTTTTGTGTAATGTTAAATTTTAGTACCGTATGGTAACCCTAAACATTTGCCTGCCAATAAAGTTTATAAATTTATAAAGTTTATGAAACCAGCTATCGTTTGTCGTTTTCAGATTGAAAATATATTTAACAGAACTCTTGTTATAACCATTTAAATATAGGGCTTTTTCCAACTTTGGGGGGCTGAAGCTCCGTAACAGGTGGGGCTACAGAAAAAAATTCTTCTACGAAATTATATTTTTTGCAAACACTACCCATGGTTAAAATTTCTTAACTCTATTTCAAACGGTGTAAAAGTTTTTGTAAACATACGGACGGAGGGACGGACAGAGTGAAGCTATATAGGCACATTTTTACAAAATTATTTGAAAATGTGCTAAAAAGTTATTGATTTATTGATTTTTAATTTAAATTAAATTTTTCTGGTGTATAGGTTAATTTATAAGTCAGTTGTATCGACTTACTGTGTTGTTTTATTACTTATTATTTTTTTTGTACTGAATCGTAAAAATATACATACATATTACGAATAGTTTTATATTATATAAAAGTTTTTATAATATTATATAATATAAAATTTCACATATATGTATACTGGCTTTTTCTAAAATAATACAATTTTATAGAATAAAATTATAAATTAAAATGTAGAATTGAATGAACTGAGTATTGTTTAGAGTTATTTCTAGTTTTAAAAACAAAGCAATTCAATTTATTTTATTTATTTGTAATATAGAGCATCTGGATTTCAGAAAAACTAAAAAGAAAAAAAAAAGAAAAAAAGTAATAAAAAATAAAAAGTTTATTTTTTTCTTTCATTTTTTTTTTTGTTTTTTGATTAAAAAGGATTATAAGGACTAGAGAATAGGAAATACTTTGTAACAAAGAGCAGAAGAAAATATTTAAAAAAAAAAAAAAAGAGAATGCCTTATAAATTAGGCCTTTAATGGTACTTATGAGTAATGAAAATAATAAGTTCAAACAAATTTAATTTTATTTTACTCCACTCATCTGTTCAAAATTTTTTTTTGTTAATTTTTTTTTTTTTATTTTTTTGTTTTATTTTACTTTAGTATTATAATGAATAATTTAAATGTTAATGATAAAAGTCGACCAACCATAAAGGACAGATGCGAATGAATTAATTAAAGGATAAACTGTATATTAGTTAGGATCAAAATTTTATATGTACTTTAATATACAAATATATACATTTGTATGTGTAATTTAAGAATAAATATTAAGTAATAATGAACTACTTAAATTTTGAACAAAATATTAAATATTAAGAATGAGTTTTAGGGGGTTGAAAATTGTAGATCCTTTAAAGTGTTTATTATGTTTTCCTTATACTTTTATAATTTTGGGATCAAAGTTTATTTTTAAGGAAATTTTCTTTAAAAAAATACCAAAACCTTATTAAAAAGAAATATATTTAAATTATTAAATTATTATTATTATAATATTTTGTAGATAATATTCTTTAATAAAGAGTTAGAAAGATAAACTCTTGTTGTTTTAAGATTGTAAAGTTTTAAAATATAATAAAAGAAAATAAAAAAAAAGAGATTAATTTTTAGATAATAATTTTTCCTTTGGGTACTATTTAGATTAATGGATTCTGCTAAATTTTTATTTTGTCATAATTTTGAATCATAAAAACCTTTTTTTTTTTTTGAATCGTTTAATATTTAATTATAATTTTGAAAATTATGAAAGTATTTTAATTGTATTAATTAAAGTGAGCGCCACAAAAAATATCACAATGACAAAATCTCAAATTCCTAAACGTATTAACTTAGGTATAAATTGCTGTGTTTTTTTTTTTTAATTTGGTTCAGGATCAAGATTTAATTTATAACACGTAAAAACAACAACAAATTAATCCATATATTAGGAATCAGCGCCTGTGATTTGAATAAAAAAATTTACATATAATAGTAAAAGATGGCGCGAACATACTTTTTTTTATAAATTTTAATAATTTGAAGTTTTTAATTAACAAATATAAAATGCTAATTTAACATTTGAGATTCGAATTTTCAATGGTAGCCAATATTCCAATAAAAAACTTTTTTTGTGAATGAAACCTCGATACTAACCCGGACTTTATAACTTTAGCTGTTTATGTTCAATTTTGATTTTTGAGACTTTTAATTTTGGTATTTTGTATTTGGGTTTTCGTGGCCAATCATAAATTTATACTAATAGAAAATTTATAAAATTTCCAAACTTTTTAATTTATGTTTATGTTATGTTTATTCAACAAATTATATGATTAATTAAAATTTTTTCACGCTTTTATATATTAATCAACGGATATAAAGATGTTATAAAAGTCATTAGGTGTTTAATGTTTAAATAATCTAATTTCGAGTTTTATAAGGTAATAATGGGTAATCCGTAATAGAGGCTTTTTTAAAAATTAAAAATTCAGCAAAATTTTGTGAAAATTTTCAAATCCTGGCTCCTTTATTTTTTGAGTTATCGTGCGGACGGACAGACGGACTGACGGACGGACGGACATACATAGTTATAAAACGAGTTTGTGAAAATTTCAAAATCCTAGCTCCTTTATTTTTTGAGTTATCGTGCGAACTAACGGACATACATAGCTAAATCGATTTATTTTTCGATTCTGATCCGATCCATACACTTGAGTCTATTATAAAATATTTTTTTTTATTTTATACTTTTTAGTTTTATTTCAATTTCTTTACACAATTATTTATATAAAGTATTTAAATAAAATATTTAATTTGACAATTTCCAAGTTGCATCCAAGTCATTAATAGGTAATCGGTTTATCTTTTAACTAAATAATAATAATTTATTCAAATATGCCCTTTAGTAAATTTATCTAAATTAATTTAAATTTTATTAACAGAAGACAAAAATATCAGTAAAAAGCATTATAAGTACCTACTTGATAAAATCTTTATCTAACTAGGTATCTATAGTTTGTTAAACAAAATTTTTTTATATTTCTTTAAGGTAGGTATCTTTAAGTCTGAATACATTTTTGCACATTGTACATAGATATGCATGTTTGTAAATATTTCACATGTAATGTATCGTAACAGATACACATGTACCTACCTCTAAAGACTACACTATTAAAATCTACTTAATGTAATTTGTTTTCAAAATTGTTGCAAAATTATATTTTTCTTCAAAATTTCGAAAACCAAATCAAATATTAGTTGTCAAAATTTTACGGCTTAGAATATATGTTTCAATTTTTAAAGACACTTGGTATAGGTATCTAAATAAATACTTATTCAAATTTTATTTGATAGTAATTCTTATAATAATTTCTTTAATGAATAATAAAACTATTTATACCTAGTTCTTTGTTTATGGTCTTTTATAGTATTTCTGCATACATATATGTACATACATATGCTCATAATAATGTAACAATAACGTGGTTGAAAATCTTAATAGAAATAGTAATGTAATTAATAAAAACTATTCCCTTAAATATTTTTGTTTACACTTCCATATACACCAAAAACAAAATACGCACTACGCACATATAAGATTATTATCTTACTTATTATCCAAAGTATATCTATTGTTAAGAACAGTGTTCCCACTTTGATACAATTGTATCAATTTAGATATATTTTCGCCTTTTTTTGGTCATGGATACAAAGATACTTAAAAATCTTGAAATGTCAAAATTTGATACGTATTAAAATTTTACCAAAATTTGGATAAATTTAGCGATAAAATTTGGATGCAATTTTAAATTTTAAAAATTATTTAAACAAAGCTATTAGCTATTAGCTATTAACTATTATAAATGAAAAAATTAAATAAAAAGTATTTAACCGGATGATGTAATGTTTATATTATGGTCATACGGGTATCCCAGAGTTGACACAGTCTACTCTACTACACTCTTCCTCGTTTTTAATTAGAAATTATAAAATGGGCTCCCCTACCAAACCTTAGCTTATATAAATCCAAAAACTCAAGATCATAATACTAAAACAATAATTATTATTTAAACTATAGGTACAATAGTGTTTCAATAATAATTTCAATTTTTATCCCTGATTATTATGTCGTCTGCGAACGAACGCCAGGGCATAATTATTATCTTTAACTCGTTAAAGTGAAAGCAGAAGATCTGCTATGTAGATCGAGAAAAAAATTTGGTGCGTTTACAATACTTTGTTGGAGCCCATTACAAATGTTATTTAATTTCAAGGAAAAACCTTTTTTTTGTTGTTTTTTTTTTTTGAATAACATTTTGTTTTTATTTATTTTTTCATATACAGTACATTTTAGTAAAAAATTTATACAAAACTAATATATAGGTTTTTCAGGTCAACTTAAACTTTTTTCAAATCAAAATAACGTTTTCAAAAATCAAAATAAAGATTTTGAGTATTTCAAAAATTAAATTTAAAAATTTAATGGGAAATTTATTTGAATTTTTTCTTTTTTTTCATTAAAAAAATAAATTACTTCAACTTAATTATTTATCATTATTGTTCAGATTTAATTATATTTGGTAACATTTTTATCATTTTCATTATTAATGTTTAAATAAGTATATATATTATATTCTTATTATATAATATATTTAGGTACATATATATTCTTATTATAAATATATTTAGGGATATTTGAAAAAAAAAAAAAAAAATAGAAAAAGTTTAAAAGAAATCTGAAGGGGATGAGGAATTGTATTGTGTGTACCATTGCTACATGTTGGAATAGGGGGGACATATAATATTTTTATTATTAGAATTGATCTTAATGAATTCCACATACAATTTAAACAGGAGATAGTTTTAGGCCTTATAACATGTAGAAATGTCATAGATTTGCAATAGGCTGTAGGTCTGTATTGGTTGGGGCTACAGAAAAAAGGTGTTCCATGAAACTAATTTTTTTGCGATACTTATCCTTAGTTAAAATTTCATTGCTTTTGTTTCAAATAATGTAGCACTTTTGTTAACACGACAGATCGATAAACAGATGAACAAATGAAGAGAGTAAGCACATATAAGAACATTTTTCCCAAAAATTTGTTTTTATAAAATGTGCTAGGAAATGGGAAGTATCTTATTAAGATTCGACTTTATTAGTCCCTAATAATCCTATTTCATTCTGTTTAGTCACTAAAGTTCTGAAGAAAACATAAAACAAGTGTTGAATAAAACCAGGGGCTTTTTAATAGCATATTTTCAAAATTATATAGGATAATTTCTTCCAAATTTTAAGATCCTAGCTTGAACTGTTTAGAAGATATGTGTGCCCAAAAATTTTACAAAAATTGAGTTTTGTACAATGGTATATTTTAGTATTGTATGGTAACCCTAAACATTTGCCTTTAAAAAATTTATTAAGTTTATAAAACCAGCTATCTTTTGCCGTTTTCAGATTGAAAATACACCTAACAGAACTCTTGTTATATCAATTTAAACATAGGGCTTTTTTTAACTTTGGGAGACTGTAGTTCCGTAGCGGCTGGAGCTACAGAAAAAAGTTCTTCTACGAAATTATTTGTTTTGCAATAACTACCCATGGTTAAAATTTCTTTACTCTATTTCAAACGGTGTAAATGTTTTGTAAACATACGGACGGACAGAAGGACGGACAAAGTGAAGCTATATAAACACATTTTTTCAAATTTTTTTAAAAATGTGCTAAAAAATGATTCTAAATGGTCAGCAAAAAAATAGGGAGGTAAGCAAAGAGTGCAGAAAAAGATTAGAACAACATGAAATCATTTCCTATATATTTGAATTAAAATCACGAAGTTCCTTTTTTTGTTTTTCATTAACACCAACGTACACATGTATTATCTACAGTAGGGTTAACATTGAATTCACATGTACATGTACGTATACACAGATATTCATGAAACTTCTGGAAATATTCAAGAAAACAAATAACAAAAACAACAAAAATTTTTTTTAGTCGTAAAAAACACGTTATCAATCAATTTGTCAAATGTTATTATAGAAATAGTGCTAGAATTGACAGAGAGAGGGAGATAAAATATGTAGACTAAGATAAAAATGCAATCTTGTGCTTACTTATCTTTAGCAAGAGTTCAATAATAAAGTGATTGAGATCATTTCTTTTCTCACAACCCTTCTTTACTCGTGATTTGGTTTTTGTTTTGTATTTTTGGGATTCTGTTTCTGCTTCATAACCTCATTTTACCTTTTTTTCAGTAAAAGATTGTTAGTTAGAACAAAAAAAAATGAAACAAAAAAAAGGTCAAAAAGTAAATAAACTTAATAAAATATTTTATACCTTTTCCTTTGAGTTTTTTTTTTGTTTTTTTATTAAATTTGTTCTTTTTAGAGTATAAAAAAAAATTTTTTTTGGGCCTAACTCAATCTTTATGATTTTGTCAAAACAACAAAAATCCAATTATTATTGAGAATTTTTTGTTTATGAGAAATGTGTTGGAAATAAAAAAAAAAAAAACAAAAAAATATAATATAAAGTCCAGAGAGATATAGATATTCAAGGATATAAGGCCATAACAATTCCCATATGTGAAATCATTGGTACACCCATTTAATGTGTTGTTGTACACAAAAGTTCCGAAGTATAGCCAATTATTTTAAAGAAAAATTTAATATAAAATAAATTCTTCAATGTTTAAATTCCCTTTGGATTTATATACGAGTTTCTTCAAAATCGGATTTCATGACTGGATATTTGAGTTTTACGGTATGGGTTTTGAAAAAAAAAAACAAATGATTTTGAGCAGCCTTGAATTTTTTATGAAATAAAAAACAAACAAAATTAAATAATGGTTAATTTTAACCAAACTACTTAAATATTTTTGATGTGTTTATGTATTTTGTTTGGTTTTTTTTTCAGATGTCTGTAATTCATTTGAAAAGGATAATTTTTAATACATTTTGCTGGATGACATGTCGGAAGTCCCATGGGACTTTTGACTTATTACAATCAGACATATTTTTAATGGGACTTTTGTCTCAACAAAATTGGTCAAATAATTATAACACCAAAATATTCAATATTTCATATAGTTACATATTCTGTAAAAAGCGTATATCCCTGTGATTTTGTAACCGACTATAAAATCCGAATATTTCACTAACATTAATTATTTTCTATAATCAGTCGCGCGTTGCAGTCGACTTTTAGCGTTCTGCGATAAAATCTTCGCCTTGTGTCTATCCAAAGCCGCTGAACGTTCCAAGAATGTGCGCGGTGGACACCCTGCATGGCACAGGTTAATAATTAAATTACAATTGCGCATAAGTTATTTTATTTGTATTACTTTAAGAAGTTTATATTTTAAATAAATAATAAATATTTCTGAGTTTTAAGCTCAATTCGATCACGACAATAAAACTGAAATAACATTAATTTTTAGTTTTATATACAACTGTATGTTTTAATTATAAAAATGAGGCTTGTTACTAAATACTCAAAAATATACCATATAATGAAATTAAGTTTTTTATGAATAAAAGTAAATTTTCATGTTTTTGTTGTTGTTGAGTTTTACATGTTTTATTCATTTTAATTTTATTTTTTAATGAATTAATATTATAAATAATAATTTATAGTTGGTTGATTCCAGAAGACATTTTTATTTATTTATGACATACTAACCACCAATGTATAGTTGGCAAAGTGAATGCTGACAAAGAGGGCAAAAATGCATAAAAATCTCCAGCACTATCCTGCAAAAAAAAATGAAAATTAAGCAATTAATATTGTTGAAATGTTCAATTCTTGTTCGACCATCTTGAAATGTATGGAGACGAAAGAATTCTAAAAAAAAAATTCATAGAATTAGATTAGGCCACACTTTTTTCATATATTGGAAAAACTAACCCACCTAGGAAAATAACTACAAGAATTATTGATGTATTGAGTAACCAGCGTACTATAAACATAAGTGTTCGGCAAAGATCAATACTCGGACCTACTTTATATCTGCTATATCCATTACATCCAATGTGAGTAGTTTACAAGCCGATTACAAGATATTTGCAGATGACACATTGCTCATTTACAGTGCTAAAACCAGAGATGAATTAGAAAGAATAATAAATGAGGATTTGTAAAAATATATTAATTGGCTTAAAGGCAATAAATTAAGTATAAATACTCATAAAATCAAATTTATCACATATAAAATGAGAACTAAAGCAAATATAAATCTAAAAATATTGATAAACAATGTCCAGATCGAAATAGTTGATACATATAAATTGATACCTTGGTGTAATATTTGATGAAAAGCTGAGATGGGAAAATCATATCAATAAAATAGTATACAAAATTGCGCCATTGTTAGGTGCCACTAAAAGAAGTGGAATTAAACTAAACAGGCAAGCAGCCAATAATTTATGTTATACGCATATCATATCACATATCAGGTATAATATATGTAACTTGTCCAGTTGCCCTACATGGCTGAAAGAAAATGTCAGTTCTTTGATCAACAAAGCTATAAAATGTTTACACAAGTTTAGCTGGTTGACACCAACAGTTGAAATTTATGATGCTTCCAGAAATTATTATTATGGAAAAAGCCAAATTAATTTTTAAACTGGCAAAAGGAAGAATATTCATCTAGCGAAAAGAAATAGAATCCATTATCCCAGAGCAGCGGACTATCGTCAGCTTTAAGAATCTATAATAAGCTAACAAATGATCTTAAACAGAGTTCTAACATCAAATTATTTGTTAAGAATCTGAAGTCCTTACTAAAGCGTTATACAATATTGCTTGACATCGTCATAATCGAATTAACATAATAATAATGTCATTAATATTATAACTTTAATAAGTATTTTACATAATTAAGTACACATGGTTTACCTATTGCTTAAGCTAATTTCTTTCAAGTATCAGGCATTTACCGTTTTAATTTGGTTATAGATCTCCCCTTGATGTAATGATTTATATTAACATAATAGTCGTTATTTTGGATTTAATTTAATTAAATTTATTTTATACATATACTATACAATGTTAAATTAAAATTAAACTTCAATTTCTTTTATTCAATTCCTTGTTTCCCTTAAAAAAAAAAATTCTCAAAAAAGTAAAATCTTTTATTCCTACTTTTTTTTTTTCAAAAAACTTTTTCAATTTTTTGTCCTTTAATAAGGATCATTAACTGTTAGTTTTTATCTTTTTTTTTTTACTGGAATCCTCTTTATTTTAAGAAATTAAATAAAAAACTCTTCCCTAATTACAAATTAGTATAATTTTACACTGTATAGAATAAAAGAATTAAAAAAAGAAAGAGTGTCCAAAGTATTTCAATTGAATAACTTCTATTGCTGGCTGTGAATAAGTTGAGAGTTAATGAATCTACTTCTGCAACTATTTTCAACAGTACTTTCGAAGTATACTTAATAAAAATTTTTTTTTTTTTTTTATTAAGTTTTTGTTCTTTTGAAAGAATCAAAAAAATATATTCAAAATTGTTGCTATTAACTGCCACAATTACTAACACTATTACTAAATATATTTAGAGAAAGATGCTAAAAATTTTTCTTTTTTTCAAACATTGGAACTTTAAACTACAATATCTTGAAAACGGAAGCACCTTAAATGCAAACAGCTCCTTACCTCATGTAATCTGGTCTTTAAAATCTTATCCAATCAATGCATATATTAGGGTTGCTCAGGGGTTTATGTATACAGTCAGCTATTTTGGAAATTTGTAAAATGCTATAGAGACAGAAGATTTTTCTTATAAACATAAACTGATATTAATTTTTATTATTTTCAGGGGGTTAATTTGCTGTTGCCGTTCTTAATCATTCAGTTTAATTGACATCTGTTGGCTGCAAAATATATTCACTTTTAACAAACTTTTTGAATAAAATAATTCACAGCTATAAGTAGTTCCGAATATTGAAAATGTTCTAACTACGAAACTAATTGAATTTGGATATTTGGATTTCAAGGCAATTTTCCAAAATTCTATTTTGGATTCTAATTCTATGGTTAATATTTCATCTGCCTGAATTTATAACCTCCAATTTCAAGTTTGCAGGATTATAAAGGATAGCTTCACAAACAACAATATTATCTCCGATAATATTCTTTATACAAATGGGCTTAACAGAATTTTAATAGAAAATGTTAAAGGCTCCAAATCTACAAAACTTGATTAGAAACCTGAGAACAAATCTTTTAGTTTATGGTGGTATTCATCTAAGTTTTTTTTCCCACAAAAAAAAATGTCAAAGAGCCAGGCTTTGTCCGTATCTGGCATAGATATTAAAATAAGTTTTAAAGTTTAGATTGATATTTTTTATAATTTTCAATTTTCAATTTTTACTATTACATTCTATTTCAAGCAAAATTATTAAAAAATATATTCCATTACAAAAAATAAAAAATAAAAAATTATCAATAAAATATAATTATAAAAAATAAAATAATAAAATAAAAATCAATTTCTTATTTCTTAAACAACCACATTAATCTATTAACATATTTCTAGGGGCAACCATACCATATGCAAACAAAAGAAAATGGAAAACAAGAAAGAAAAACTATTTACAATAATAAAGTGATTATATATATATATATATATAAAATAAATATATATATATAACCTTTTTTTTGCTATCATCCAATAATAAAGTGAAAAATAAAAAAAACCCAATAATAGAAAATCGCTTGCTTTTGCCATAAATTTTCAATAAACTTTTCAGTCTTGTTCCTTTTATTTTTGTAACAATTTTTTTGTGATTTTTCTGTTGTATGTTTAGACATCCTTTTTACTTTTCTAACTCTTCGATTTCTGTACCATCATATACACATTCCATCTTTTTCTCTTTCATTTTTTTTTTTGCTGCTCTTACTAAAATTCAGATTTCAAACATAGAACAGATGTCGCTGTGGATATCATTGAACATGAATGTTCCTTTTTATTCATGATGATTACTTTTGATTTTCTTTTTTATTCTCTTGTCTTTAGTTCTATTCTATACACATTCATCCTTCTGTCTTTATAGAGACAGAATTTGGTATAAAGTTGAATCAGGGTACAGCGCTGCTACTTGGTTGTTGCAATACCACAACAAAAAAAATGATAGAACCTTAAGTCCTGATGATGAAAAAAAAAGACAAAAAAATATGAAATAAAAACAGAACTAACCAATCAAATATGATAACAAGAAAGTATAACAACTCACCCAAGTGTAGAATGAAACAAAAAAAAAAAAGAAAAAAAAAAAACAAAATGAAAAAGAAAATTTTCAAGATGAAATCCATATTCTCAATTCACAGTTGTGAATCTGAAACAACGATTTTGAATTGGAAAATTTTCCTTTCACATATTCTTAATTTTTTCTTCTTTTTAGTACATTTTCAAAAAATTTTGTAAAAATGTGCCTATATATTCACTCTGTCCGTCCGTCCGTATGTTTACAAAAACTTTTACAGCATTTGAAATAGAGTAAAGAAATTTTAATCACGGGTATGTATTGCAAAAAAAATAGTTTCGTACAAGAATTTTTTCTGTAGTCCTACCCGTTACGGAGCTACAGCACCCCAAAGTTGAAAAAAGCCCTGTATTTAAATTGGTATGACAAGAGTTCTGTTAGATATACTTTCAATCTGAAAACGCACGAAATGGCTGGTTTTATAAGCTTTATAAATTTTTAAAAGCCAGATATTTGAAGTTGCCATACGGTACTAAAATTCACCCTTACGCAAAACTAAATTTTTGCAAAATTTTTGGCCACACATATCTTCTAAAAGGTACAAACTGGGATTTTGAAATTTTGGGAGAAGTTAGATGCTCAGAAATTAGTAGGAGTCGGTTAGCAAAATTTTTCTACCACGTCCTCTGTTTTGGAGCTGTAACGGCTCGAAAATTGAAATTTTGCTATTTTGCTGCTCAAATTTTTGATAGTCAATTTTACAAAAATTTGTTGAAGTTCCAGAAATTTGTTGAAGGTGGGGTCAGAAGGGGATGGGCAGATCTCTAAATCATCATAAGTTTGCTTAACGACAATTTGGGAACATTTCCCATTCAAGGGCTATTAGGACTTAAAATTTAAAACTTTTATGTTTTTATAAAACAGTTACTTATTCACCAGTGCATGTTTTTCCAAAATTAAACGTTAACATTGAAACTCCAACATTATATTAATTGATTCAAGAATAATAGGTCCACACTAGTTAATAGGTTTTCTTGAGTGCATTGGGATTATATTCGAAGTATTGCTTACACTATTATTAGTCATAATTAATAAATCGATGAAATAACTAAATTATAATATTATCATTTATTTAAATATATATTATTTTGGAAATGTGCTTTTTAAAAAACCTTGGTTTTTTATCACTTGTTGGTTTTTAATTCAATATTAGATGAAATTTCTATGTAGATATTCTATGTATTTATATTTTGTATGTATGTATACGGGTTTAAGTGAATCGTTGTTAAGTAAATTTTCCTTTTTCTTAACTCTTAAACACGAGCATCACGAGTATCATCTTTTACTTTTTATTTTATTTTTATGAAACTGTTGTAAAAATAAACAAGCAAAAAAAAAAAAGGAAACACGAAAATTGTGATGGAAAATTTGTTAGAAATTTAAAAATAACACACAAAAAAAAAAAGGGTACTTAGTACTTGGGTATTAAAAGAACCGTTCACAACCTCGTCATTGAAATTCTTTTTAATACTGATTTTTTTTTTTCTTATAAAAATATATATACGTGTGTCCAAACTACCGCCCACCACGACACTCTTGTGTACATTTAGAGAAACTACGGCAATCAAAATAAAATTCTCAATAAACGTAAATTATATAATCATAAAATATATAACACATATATGTATGTGTATGTATATAATATAGCAGATCGGTATATATTTTCAAATATTTTTTAATAGTCATTACGGAATAATTTTTAGAAACACATGTACATACTATACAGAGTGTCTCAATAGCGTGTTTCTAAATGGAAGTGCGCAACAGGGGAGTTCAAAACAAACCAAAGATTGTTCTGGAGGAGGGTGATGTTGAATAGGGATGGAGATGCAGCTTTTTCTTTATAAAAAGTTTTAAATAACTGTTAAAGCCGTTGGAAAAGGAATACTGTTAAAGGAAATATACTTCCCTCCTCCCTTTCTCAATAATTATAAAATTTGTTTTTTACGCGCATGTCAGACTATTGAACCATATTCCGTGTAATGTGTTCCCTAAAGATGGTAATTCGTATGTGTACGATTTAGTTAAATTATATATAATATTATCTCTCTCCTTAACATTCCTCCAAATTTTTCCCATCCGCCATAATTCCAAAATCACTCCATAGCCCTGTAAACAAACTGTACATTTGTATAATAGGTTTCTTCATAAAAAAGTTTGGTTCAAAACGGGTGTCGTTTTGGTGTGATAAAGTGGCAAACTACACAAAAAACAACCGCACAGTTTCAATGGATGGTTTTTGAACATTCCATTCCCTTGCAAAAAAAAAAAAATATTTGTTGATTTTGAAATCTCCTTTCGCTTACTTCCATTTTGAAATGCTCTAACGGGACACTCTGTATTTTTGTAAACATATTTCAGTGAACTGAATTGAAGAAGAAAAAGGAGTAGAGAAATGAGTTTAAACGAGAAACAAATTAAAAGAGAATGACAAAAAACAATATTGTATGTATTAACAAGTGATGTAACAAAGAAAGGGTTTTTAAAAAGCACATTTTCAACATTATATAGGGTTTCTTACTGAGTATTTTATCATTAACTTTTATAAAAATATATATAAAAATAAATGATAATATTATGTTTAAATTATTTCATCAATTTAATAATTATAAATAATAGTGAAATCAATACTAATCCCAATGCACTCAAGAAAAACTGTTAACAAGTGCGAAATATAAAGTTGGAGCTTCAATGTTAACGTTTAATTTTGGAAAAACTTACACTAGTGAATAAGTTATTATTTTATAAAAACCTAAGTCTTACTTTTTAAGTCCTAATAGCCGTTAAATGGGGAAAGTTCCGAAATTTATGCTAAGCAAACTTATGATGATTCTTGAGGATCTGCCCACCCTTCCGTTTTTATAGGTTCTAGGTAAGATTTAAATTTTGTATATTTGTAAAAAAAATTTAAACAGGTTTTCAAGTTACAGGTGTTTAAAAATAGCAAAATTTCAATTTTCGAGCCCTCATAGCTCCTAAACAGGGAACAGGAAATTTTGCAAAAAATTGAGTTTTGCATAATGGTAAATTAAATTTTAGTACCGTTTTAGTACCAGCTATATTTTGCTATCTTCAGATTGAAAATACACCCAACAGAACTCTTGTTATAACAATTTAAATATAGGGCTTTTATATAGTTGGAAAACTTTGGGGGCTATAGCTCTGGAACGGATGAGGCTACAGAAAAAGGTTCTTCAACGAAATATACCTTGGTTAAAATTTCTTTACTCTATTTCAAAAAGTGTAAAAGTGGACAGATGGACGGACGAACAGAGTGAATCAAAATTTTTTTTAAAATCTGCTCAAAATGGGCATTGGGCACTACTGCGTTTAACTTAATAGGACAACTAATGTTGAATTAATATTGTGGATGGTGAATATGGGATGAGAAAAATAGGTGATAAAAAAATGGGAGACGAGATTTGTTCAATTGAAAAAAATAAAAAAAATTTAAAAGTTTTATTATAAAAGAATGAGAATTTTTTTGAAAGAATTTTCATTACATGAATTAATCTGATAGACAGAGATAGAAAATATGTATAATAAAAATTAAATAAAAAGAATTAAAAACAGAAATTGAAATTGTTAAAAATAATCTCAGCGAACGATGAATCTTTTCTATAGTTAGTTTTTTTTTGTAACTTGTTTTGGTTTTATTGTTATTACTATTATTATTATTGTTATTATTATTATTTCCAGATCAAGGACACAAAACACGGATAAAAGGCTAATAATACATTATTGTATAAAAGGAAGAATATTTTTTATTTTCATCATCATCTCTTATCCTTTCTATTAAGTATCGTTTTTAGCTGCCAACAATATTAAAATCTATTCTCACTATTTAATATTAAAAGTTGCGTTCAAAAAGAAGTAAAATAAACAAATACAACAAAAAAAATTGAAAAAATGAGGAAGACAAAAACAAATAGAAGAGTTCAACAAAACTGAAAAGGAATTAGAGCATATACAAAAAAAAAACCTCCGTTTTAATATAACAGTAAATTATAATGTGTTTGTTTAAATGAAAAAAAAATTAAAGAAAAAGAAATTTATATGAGATGATACCAGAGAAGAATAAAGAACTAACTATTAAAAATGAATGAATGAATAAAATGAAAAATAAAATATGTAACAGAAATTAAATTGGTTCTCCTTTAATTTCAATTTTCTTTCCTCCTCTTCTCATTTTTTAAATGAAATAAATTACATTTTAATAGATGTTTACTAATAATAAAAGTAAACGAATCTTTAAGTAGAGATGTTAACAGAGAGAATGTAGTTAAACAAAAAAAACCCAAAACAACAACAACTGGTAGCAGAACAAGGAGTAAGACAGGAAAAAATAAGATGTTTTATGGTTGTTTGTTATTATGATTGTGTGTTATATTATGATGTTTGTTTTACTCTTCTCGTTTACGGCTAATGTTCGCTAATAATCAGTATAATCAAAATCAATATCAATATCATTTATCATTATCAATATTTTCATAAGAGTAGAATTAAGAGTATTAGTAAAAAGTAGATTTTTGATCTTTTAAGGCTCATTTTCATGATACAAAAATGCTGGGCAAAATTTAGAGCATAGGCAGAAGACATAAAAATACTATTTGTGTGAAAAAGAAAAAGAATAAAATACTGGGAAAGTCATTCATAATACAGGGTGAAATATTGAGAGAGCATCCATAATACGGGACAAAAAGATGTTTTCTACACAAAAAGTTTTTACACACTACTAATATGTACTTTTATGGAAATTTTTTTTTTTTTTTTTACTATTCTCTTGGGAGCATAGGATATCTACTAGGCATTTCCATCTGACTCTATTCGGAGCAGTTATTTTTGCTTCCTCCCATATTTTTCCAATTGAGGTTAGTTCTTCCGATATCGTTCGCCTCCAGGTGTTATTTGGGCGGCCTCGTCTTCGGGTATTGTATCCGAGGCTCTGCCTTGTGTTTTGAACCGTTTTTTCTTTTTTCGATTAAGTAAATGATTGTGTCTACTGTAATCTATCTACAAGATGTCGCTTCTTAATTTTTTCCCCAGTGTCATCTATCGGTCAAGTAGAGAAACCGTGTCATGTTTTAGGTGCGTACTGCCATAATTGCATATGACAGTTGCAATTACATTGTCGTTTCTGTCACATATGTCATCTCTGATCATATGCACATATAGGTTATTGTTTATTCAGTATTAAAAGCCCCAAAAAAAATTTTGTTGAGTTCCATTAACCCATTGCGGCCCAACAGCTTTTTATAGGTTTTTTCAATACTTTACTCTAAATTCGAAAGTGTTTGACCAATTGACTCCAAATTTTGTATACGTGATGCTCCTTGAGAATTGAGTTGACACTATTAAAATTTTTGGAATTTGTTAACCCATGTCGGGCCGACGGGTGGTCAAAAAAAATTTTGGTCCGAATTTTGTCCGATTTTCGAAATTCTGCTTGGGTTTAAAAGAAAGCCCCAAAAAAAATTTTGGTAAGTTTCAATAACCTATTGCGGCTCAACAGCTTTTTATAGGTTTTTTCAATACTTTACTCTAAGTTCGAAACTGTTTGACCAATTGACTTCAAATTTTGTATACGTGATGGTCTTTGAGAATTGAGTAGACACTATTAACAGTTTTGGAATTTGTTAACCCATGTCGGGCCGACGGTTGGTCAAAAAAAATTTTGGGTCCAAATTTTGTCCGATTTTACGAAATTCTGCTTTGACTTTCAAGAAAGCCCCAAAATAAATTTTGATAAGTTCCATTAACCCATTGCGGCCCAACAGCTTTTTATAAAGTTTTTGGTTATTTTACTCTAAATTAGAAACGATTTGACCGGTTGACCTCAAATTTTATATGTGTGAAGCAACTTGAAAATGGAGTTAAGCCTGTTAGCAGTCGGTCCTACGATTAGTCAAAAAAATTTTTTTGGAAAGTAGTTTGTACTGCTTTGAATTACAGAAAGTTTCAAAAATTACTAGAATAATCCTAGAAAAATCTTTTTAAAAAGATTGCTTTCATACATTTTAAAATTTACATGTGTAAACCGTGTGTAATTTTTGTGTTAACTTTTTGCAGTATTATTCAATCATTAAGAGGCGCAGCAACGCGCACCGGGTATTAGCTAGTTTATTATAATTATTAATTTTATTGGATATGGTATCTCCCACCAGGATTCGAACCCGGGACTGCCACAGTGTTTAGATTGCAAGGTTGCGCTCTAACCACCTAGGCTAAGGAGGAGATACTTTTATGGATATATGACATTTAAATTTTGTAAACAAACAAGAGAATGTAAACAAACAAAAAAAAAAAAAATTTATATTTTGCTTTGACGAACGAATTTTTAATAAATAAGGTTAAATAATGCTAATAAATAAGGTTATGTAATTTTTTTTTTGTCAAGGCCTGTAAAAAATGCAATAATTTTGTTCTTTCTCTCCAATTAACAGTATACTATATTTCTAAAGTCTATATTTCTATATATCTAAAAATTTGTTCATGAAAACCCACCTTCAAAATAAATGTAAAATTAAATTTTCTATCTCTACTTTGTTTTCTCCTCTTCCTGTGTGTCAGTTTTTAATGTTGTTTTAATACTGATCAAGATTTGGGAACGAGAAAATTGGGTTTTAAGACATTTAAGTTGTATAGGAAAGAAAAAATTGTCTTTATGTTGTTTATTCTTTGCCTTGCTCGTGAGCGGTTATAAATTTTGCTGGAAAAATGTATATTATTATTTTTATAAAATTAGTTTGTTTCTTTAATCTCAAGTGATGGCGATTTTATTCGTTACCAGTATCGCTTTGTGCTCAAAATTCGATCTATTTTTGCATTTGAATTTATTTAAAAAATTTGTTTTGTTTAATTTATATTAGTTAGGCTAATATGTAATCTTTACCCACAGGGTGGTAAAAAAAAAATATTTATATGTATTCACAAACATAGAAAACATATAGGTACCATATAAAGTTTTTATAAATCGAATTCGAATTCCAAAAAATGCTTTTTACCGCAAGTTTTAAACACATGCAAGAGTGCTTCATTTTTTGTTATAGTTCTTATTTTATTTTTAATTTCAGATTTTTTACCTTCATTTAGTTTCAGTTTTTTTTCTTTAATTTTCAAATTTTTTCAACTACATAGGTATGAATTTTTTTTTTAATTTTTGTTTTCAGAATAATCTCATTTGGGGCACTATTATTAATTATATATACCTATGGTTTTAGTAATATAAATATATATATTTTTAGTTTAACCGAAATCTTTAGTGGTACTTTAATGATCCAATATGATACTGGGAGATTTTCCAGAGGTTTTCCTTGTTTTCAACCCTAATTTGATTATGTTTAAAGCGATTAAAATGAACCGCACAAAACTGTATATACCAAAATAATGTTAATAGTGGTAAATTTTAGTTATTCAGTTCTAATTTCTTTTTTTTTGAATAAGTTTTATTTATTTAATATTATTGCATTACATGTAACTGTAGTATTAAAACAAAATTTTCTAATTTAAAAGTCCTATTTATCCTCCTAAATAATGTTAAAAAGTAAAAAATTTGTCAAACATGGCAGAATTTTGTAGTAAAATTTTTTATAATTGCAAGAATATTAAATTTTGTTGTTTAACATAGTGAGTTTTAATAAGAACAAACATGTGTAGTAAAATTGTTAATACAAAAATGTTTCAAATTTTTTTTGTGAATGGGAAATTAACAGTATTTAAGAGTATTTGAATGCCCTGATATTATTATTAGTATATAATAATTGTGACATTGAATTTGTACAGAGTTTAATTTTTTCAATAGTTCAAAAAGTTTTGAAAAAAATGATTCGAATATAACACATATTAATGCTTTTAAGAGATCCAAATTTATTAAATAATTAGAATAATCTAAAATAGACAATAGATTTCATGCAAAAGTTTCTAATATAGTTCAAAAATTTAAATTCTATGCAGATTAGTTAAAATTCAACAAATGCAACTATTTGCAATTTTTCTAATAAAAACCAAACTTCAAATCAGTATTGTGAAAATAGTTAATTCACAAACCAAACTTAAAGTTTTTAAATATGCTATACTGTTTAATAAAGGGATTAATAACTCGTATTTTCCCCAAATATGGAAACATCGAAAATTATTTTGCTAAAAAAAAAACCTGGCAGAGATTCAACCAATCCAAGTTATTAAAGACAAACTGGTTTAATGCCAAACATAAGCAAAGTATTTGGAACTTTGATTAATGACAAATTAACTAAACTTTCAAATACTAAGAAAATAATTTTAATCAGCTTCCCACAAAGGTAGTAAAAGATTTTCCGGATTTGCTTTAAAATTGTATACTTGGTAATGGAGTTAACTTGAAAATGGTGTTGACAAATTAAAATATAATTTGAGAGGCAGCTTTTCAAACTCTTTAACTACTCCTACTACATTTTATTAAGACGTTGGCCATTAAAGTTAACAACTATTTACAAAATTTCAGACATTCGGATTTTTAGGTATAGAGTTATACTAAAAAAAATTAGAAGTTGTATGGCAACTATTTGAACGCACTGCACTACTCCTGCTAAATTGTGCACAAACTTTGGCCATAAAACGAAACAACTTTCGACAAAATTTCAAATATTAAGCTTTACCAAGTATAGAGTTATTTTCATATAAAAAAGAAGTTATGTTCCGAACCGTTTTAAGCCTTTTAATCTTTAAAGGTCTAAGAGAGTTAACTGAACCACCACCTCAATTGATGACATTAAGGGAACACATGGGAAATAGTAAAGAATAGCCTTGTGCCAAATTTGAAGATTCTACATTTTTTCGAAGTTACTATTTTTATTATTATCGAAAATACGCTTTAAGGTCTTCGAAACTATGTGGATGGTCCCCGACCCACTATTTCAAGGGGTTCCAATTTTTGAGGATACTAAGGGAATAGAAAGAGACACCCTGATACCAAATTTGGAGGTTCTAACTTCTTTGAATTCGGATGAAAAAGTTCTTGGCTAAATCTGATGCAAAAGTTCCAGGATCCGAACCTATGTCGGATTTTGCCTATATGCAATCCGCGCCGTTCTTTTAATACTAGTGAACCCTTACTATAAGCGTCAGCGATAAAATGATTTTTTTCAAATGTCATGTGATCAAATCAAATGTTTAACTCCATAACTATAGTTATCAAATATTATTTATAATAAAGTCAATTAAAATTTTTTAAGTAAAAAATAAATTTTTTTTAATATATGCAATCTTAAATGCACAGTATTTAAGGAATTGAAATTTTTTAAATTAAAATGTATTTTAATTTGTCTCAAAAATCAAATTCCGTTTTTTGGTTATAGTACAGATGCTTTTAAAAATAAAATCACAATTTTTTTGTTGTTTTTTTTTACTTTCCTTTTTAGTAAAACTATAACTATTCGTTATATAGATATATATATAGATAGATATATAGATATATATAGGCATAATTTGTATATATATAGACATAATTTGTATATATTATTATTTCCATATATACATATATATTTATGCAGTTTGTAAATAGAAAATGCTAAAAAAATAAATTTAAATTAATTTTGAAATTTTTCTCTTTTAAAACCTTTCATTGTGCATTATATTCAAATATTGGATAATTTTAAAGTAATATTCAAAAAATATTGTTATTATACCAGTATGACTATATAGTGAAAGGGTATAATAAATTTGCCATTACGTTTGTGATGCAGAGAAGAAGGGGCGGGGTAGATATAGACTCAAGTGTTGGTTTAGATCAGAATCGAAAAATAAATCGATTTATCTATGTATGTCCGTTTGTCTGTCCATCCGCACGATAACTCAAAAACTAAATGAGGATCTTGAAATTTTCGCAAATTCGTTTTTTTTGCAGTAGCTGTTAACGCTATTTAAATCCAGCCATTTTCGTCCATGGATTCGGGTAGCTGCCATACAACTTCTTTTTTTATATGAGTCTTACTCTGTACCTATTATAGCTGCGAGTCAAAATTTTTGTCAAAAGTAATTTATTTTTATGGCCAAAGTTTCTGCACAAATTTGGCTGGTCTACTGCAGAGGGTTCTACTGCAGAATTTCGAGTAGCTGAAATACAACTCCTTCTTTTATATAAGCATTACACTATACCTAATAAAGCTGTAAGTTTGAAATTTTGCCAAAAGTAATTAATATTTATAAATGATATAATGTTATATAGGTCGTACGGGTATCCCAGAGTTGACACAGTCTACTCTACCACACTCTTCCTCGTTTTTATTGTTGTTGTTTTAGTGTAGTTGTTGCAACTTCTATCATTTCTAATCCTTTGCAATATTAGTTTATATTATTATATATTGTACTATACTGATTAATGCATATGAAACAAAAGAGAAATGAACTTTATTAATCTATTGAAACGTAACACTTGATGAGGTTTTATATAGGTCCCTTATTTTAACAAAGAACTACATTTAGTATCAATCTAGTAGTAAAGTAGTATACTGTTTAAAGAAATTTTATTGAATTTTTCTAAAACAGAATGCCACTAATATATACAAATTTGATACATAATAAAATATAAATCATATAATTGCACTAATATATGCCATTAATGAATTGATTTTATTCAAAAATTAGATTTAGGGTTAAATTTAAGAAATTTTTATAATGCTGTAAAATGAAGTTTCGAACTTGTCTTAATTCTTGGCGATTAGGAGTTAACTAAATTACATTATAAAAATTTTATACTTAATTTAAACTTTCACAACTCCATTTGATATGGGAGTTTCAATTCGATTCACCACAACAGCTTTTATCTTCAAGTAATGAAACAACAGTAACTCGATGTATCCGACTCATTAGTTCCTTGAACCTGAAAAGTTCAATTTCAATTTAAAAATGTAAACAACTTTTTAATAAGATTAAATGAAAACCCTCTTGCACAAATTTCAAAGTTCTATGTTTATAAATTTAAAAAATATGCTTATTAAGTATTTGGAGATGTGTGGAAGATGATATTATAAGCTAAATCAAATGTTGAAGGTAAATTAGCTACATCTTCAAAAGTTGTTTATAAAATATAACCAGAAAAAAAATCCAAAGAAATCGAAATTCAAAATTTTAATAACTAGTACCAACAAACTTAGGTAGAAATAAAAGTCATTGCAAAATAACAAAATAATTTTCCCACAAGGAGTAAGAGGGAGAAAAAATAAAAAAATGCTTTCACAATATTCGTTAAGCTTTGAATAATTTACTTCTGATCGATCGGAAGTCTAAATCTCTTGCGTGCTGTATTCGAAACCACTCCAAATGACATTTGCTAGTATACTAGTGTTGCCACACGATATTTTTATTGCCTTAATGCATAACTCAATTGACCCCTTGGAAAAATATTGGAAATTAATTTTAGAAAAGCACTCTTTTAAATAACGTTGGTTTTTATTATTACTACTTTTTATTTCAGAATTTCTTGTTACTTGTGTGATGAAAACTAAATCTGTGAATATAAAATTTAGGTTAATGCTTTTAACGTGTCATAAAAAATAAAAAGACAACAGATATAAATTGAAAAAATTTAACTATTTTCTAAGTAACTATTACATATTATATATTTGAGTGTTTTGTATAAATTTCCATTAAATTTTATTTAATTTTGTTAAAAATTTGTATATTTTATTAAAATAATTATTTTTGAATATAAATTTTGTTAGACGTATTAATAATAGGTTTTTGTAATATTTCTATATGTACATTATGGAAAAAAATTATTTATTATCTTTGGAAAGTTGTTAAAAATTTTAAAATAATCTGCTTAACCACTTAACAATTTTTTAAAAGAACCCCAAACAGCTGTAATCATAACATCAGTTAATATTGTAATTACAAAGGTAGCACTTGGTAATAGGAAGTAATTTTAGGTATAGGAAAACTTATTTGTTGAACACCTTTATACTTAGTTGATTTGAATATAATATTGTACCTTCTTTCCAATGTTTGAGAAAAAAAATACTAAGCTGCCTTTTGTATTTTAGTTTGAGGTGCATCAAAAGCAACCTGTATTAATTAAGTACAAGTCCAAGTACAATTACCAGTACCACTAACTGATACTCATTACTTTGTCAAGTAATTATTACATAGATACTTATAGTATTTAAGTATATGTAAAAGAATCAAATAAAAATAGTTTTAATTACTAGAAAATAATTAAATTTTTAGTAATTATTCAATTAAATTTTGAAAATTACCAAGTAATTAAACTCAAAATTTAATATACTTCTCCCATTGATTCAGGCTATATAGGAAGAAGAAAAGTACCCGAGTGAGTGGAAAGAAGGAGTTATTGTTAAGCTGGCGAAAAAAGGTAACCTGAAACATTGCAATAACTGGCGCGGTATTACGCTGTTATCTGTCTTCTTGAAAATAATGGCAAATATTATACTAAAAAGGATCAAAATCAGGATTGAAAATACATTGAAAAGACATCAAGCTGGCTTTCGCAGTGGTCACTCTTGTGTTGACCATACCAACACGCTATGAATAATACTCGAGCAACCAACAGAGTTCGGGTCGCCGCTACATCTCATGTTTGTAGATTTCGAGAAAGCTTTTGATCGTGTTAACTGCGAGTATATATGGAGAGCTCTAAGTAGGTGGGGTATCCCGGTGAATATTATTGCCATTAATACGAAAATGCGAGGTGTCGAGTCTTACACAATGGACAGTTGACTGATTCGTTTGAGGTGCAGAAGGGTGTAAGGCAAGGCTGTATATTGTCGCCTATATTATTTTTGGTTGTTGAGCTAAGACCAAAAGCATGCGTACAGAGAACTCAACACATCAGCAAATTCTACTACAAGAAAGCCAAATTGAGGAAGTAGAGCAGTTCAATTATTTAGGAAGCATGGTGACATCAAATGGGGGAACAGAAGTTGATGTTGACAGCAGAATAAATAAAGCTAGAGCTGCTTTTGAAACTCTATCAAACATATGGCAGTCAAATAATATAGCCCTGCGTACAAAGCTAAAAATATTTGAAACAAACGTCAAATTGCAAGGTAATATTTTGAGTGGAATCCACAAAGACAGACGACGAGTGGGTAGACCAAGGAAAACATGGAGAAGTACTATTTTGAAAGAGACAGAAGCGGAACGCAAAACGTGGTTACAGCTAAAAGGAATTGCTAAGGATCATGAAAGGTGAAGAGGATTTGTTGGCGCCCTATGCTCCACCAGGGGTTCTAGGATCCAGTAAGTAAGTAAGTAAGTAAAAGTTGGTTCGAGAAATGTTACTTTCATTGTGCGCATATGTGTAGTTTTCCATATGTTTAACTTTTGAAGTAGTAATTTAACGTTTTTGGCTGCGCTCATTGTTCTTAAGAGACTTATATGATGATATGGGTGATCTGAATTAAGGTCCTGCGTAATAAAGTCCTCGGGGTGTTATATCTCATAATAATTGATAGATAAAGCCTCCAAAATATGGGAAATATAGCACATGGGTATTAATTCTCATTTTAATTGAACCTGCAAACAACAAAACACAATGGTTTTATATATTTTTGATAAAAAATTAATTTGAATTATATATAACATCGGTAACGGGTACGAATATATATCGTATACTTTCTTTAATTATAATACCAAAAATACTAGCACAATATTTTGGAGTTATAATCAAAATCAGAGGTATTCCATTTTTCCAAAATTAAAAAACAAATAATAATTCTAATATTTTACTTATATACTTTTACAAGTTTATATTTTTAAATTGTTTTCAAGTTTGAATGGATTTTATTAATTACTTTTAAAAAAATTTAATGTTATATATTCTTCTAACTATTTTCAAAATTCTTTTATGTAATTATTAACATAAATTAATATACTCAAGTTGTAAGTTCATTAATTTTCTTGAACCAGATAGAACTTATATTTGATAAATAATGAAATGAGAAAGAAAATTTTTAATTTACGGATTGTGAATCAAAATGAAACATAAAATGAAGAATATGTTGTCCTTTCTATATACAAATATTTAATTATATTATTATGTCAACATGATTATAAATACGAGTATATATACATATTGTATATATACTGTTTGTCTGCATGTGAATATTTTGAACATATTATATAATTTATCAATGTCAACACAAATTAATTGTGGGCCCTAGACTAATTCTAAAATTATAATATATGTATTATTCAGACGTTTATATATATATATATATATATACCTACTCTAGATATTTACATCAGTTAGCTATTTTGAATTTTTTTTGAATATTTTTTTATTCTGTCACAAATTATTTGCAAGTGAAAAACATTTTAATTGGTTTCGTTTGTGTTTATAATAGTCATTTAGTGTTAGTAATGGAATCTGATAAATTGTAATAGATAGTAAATAATAATAATAATAACTATAAGAAAAAAATAAGAATAAAAAAATAATAAAATAGGAATTCTGAGAAAAATAGTTTCCATTATTAAAAATAATAGCAGTGTGTGATATACAGATTTCGTATAGCGATGATTGAAGTAGAATATTAATTTGTAATTAATAACTATAATTTGATCTCTTTTAACAAAACTTGAATGATGATGTTGTTTACAAAATTCTTAAAAACAGTTCACTAGATTCAACGTTTATAAATCAATTATTTTTGTATGAGTTTAATTGGCTGTTATGAAGCGTTTGTTGTACCCTTGTAAGACCAGGTATTGCCAGGTTTAATATAGGCATTAAATATGTATGTACAAATGATAGAAAAAAGAAAAGCTTTCCAATGATGTAAAAATATTTGGGTTCTTTATACGCCAAATTTTGAGATAATTGACTTCAAAATGGTTGAAGCGATCGTCAACAAGTAAACATTAGCAGAATTGAATATATATATACCTAATCTCCAAATATAACGGTTTACTTATAAAAAGATCAAAACAACAAGGATACTTTTGAATATCGCATTCGCCTTTAAAGGATAATCTGCGCCATTAAAGATATAACGTTTTTAAAAGTAAACACAGTGGATCTGACTCTATATCTGACTGTACTAAGTTTTAAATGTGGGAACTATTAAATTTCTTATTTTTTTAAAGCATTTTTTGCACTAAAACTTTCTAGGTAGCCGATATGACAAATATACCAAATGTTAATCTGGAAAAAAGGCAGGTTTTATTTTAACCAACATTAAAATGCTTTCAAATGCAGAATATCACATAGACAAATATATAAATACTTACTGAATTACATTAGTTATTTTCTTAAACATTTCTATGTTATCATACTAATAAAACAATAATATTATTGCTAATAAAATAAATTCGGAAATTTTTTCATAATAAAAGTATAATTCGACTTCTTCTTTTTCTGAATTTCAGTTTAATTCTTTTCAAAATTAAATTTTAAACTTAGTCATATCTTTTAAAATATTATCGGGAGTCGGGAATTGTAGCACACTAATAATAATTATAATTTCGATCGTTGACAATTCTTAAGATTTGTGAAGGTTATTGGCACTATAAACAATTTCATCTTTGAATTTTATAGTTCTTGAGCACCTTGTAATTGTTGAAAAAATTATATACTATATAATATATTAGATTCATTATCTGCAAATGAATTACAAAATTTAAATATTGTAGTAGTCGTATTAAAATATTTATATTTATATAAAAAGATACTTATATATTCTAATGTTATAAACTAATCTTATACATGAAAAGATAAATATCAAATATACGATTATACAATGAATTAAAAGAAAAGTATAAAATATTTCTTAATAATATGATGGATGATAAGGTAATAAAGCTTTAATTACATACGAGATAGATTCAGGTTTTAAGAGCACAATAATTCGTTATATAAATATTCTACTACTTCTGTTCCTATAATTTTGATTTTTTTTTTTATCATTTTATATAATAAAATAAATATAAATAAAATAAATAAAGAAATATTTTACTAATAAATTATAAGGAATTAAAAATTCTTTATCTTAAACTTACTTATTATGTATATATATAAAAAATAAAATAAAAAAAAATATTTTTTTTACAATATATACTTTTATTAAAGTAGTACTAGCCCCCCCTAAAATGTAGAAAATAAAAAATTAAAGGTAAAAATGAGTTCCGTATTACAATGTTAATATTTATAATTAGATAAGAAAAAATTTAATATCTATAGATATAATTGCAAATTAATCTAGGGTTAAACATTATTATAAGTTTTAGATAAAATAAATTCTAATTGATTGTAAAATTAAATTGGATCAAGATTAACTTGTTTAACTTTTCAATTGTGTCTGAATTTTTTTTATTTGGTAATTTGTTAATTTTATTTGTATGAATGGAAGTTCGAAATGGTTCCATACGAAATAAGGTGTTTTGACTTAGGCGTATCAGATTTACGTGAATCCATTGGCCACAATCCAATTATTCAGCCATTAATTCGGCAAGTTTTTTCTATCAAGGATTATAGAGATAAGCATTGGTTAAGAACTGAAGAGTTGAAAATTTTCCTAGGACTTAAAATTCAGTCAAAATCTTCTAAAGATTGCACAAAACAATTTTTAAAGGCGTTCATATACATACTTACCAACATTGAAATATTTCATTCGGAATCTTGAAAAGAGTATTATAACAAAAGGATTCTTTTGAATTTTTAATATTAAAGAAAGGAGTTTTACAGTTGTTATATAACCTTGGAGCTTTTTTAAAATAACATATAATTTTTGTAATTTGTAATTTCTGATTTTTAGCGAAATTTAAACTCGTGGAACGTATAAAATAAATTAATAATATGAAAACCATTAAAAAACAGAATTTCGATGCCAAATTATTAATACTTCACATATGAAAATTTGAGTTAAAGTTATTTAATACGAAATTAAGACATAAAAGCTTTTATTAGCTTTGTAACGTATAATTGAGTAAATAATTAAAATTTCATACAAATTATATTATAAAATATATGCAAATTTAAAATAATATAGGCATGTAGCATCAATCTGAACCGCAGTTTTAATTCATCTCATTTTTCAAGGAAACATATGTTTTCCATCTTTACTACAAGTTAAGGGTAATTTTCATTAGAACAATTTCCTGGACAAAAGTTAGAGCATAGGCAGAAGATACAAAAATACTATTCGAAAGAAAAAATGATAAATTACTGGGAGAGTCCTCCATAATACGTGGAGAGTCATCCATAATACGTAGACAAATATTGAGAGAATAACCATAATCCTTGGCAAAAAGATGTTCTTTAAAGTCTTTTTCCTATAAAGTTGCTACTACATAAAAAAAAAGTGTATTCTACACAAATATTTTTTGCATACTAATACATAGATCAGGAATTAAAGCTAGAATCGCTCAAAGACAGTTCTAAGTGCCTTAAAATTGAGTTTAAAGAATTCCATGGCATAAATTATAAAAACTTTAATAAATGTAAAATCGCTCTAAAATGCTTCTAAGTGCCTTAAAATTGAATTTAAAGTTTAGCAAGACCATAATTTAAAAAAAAAATTTAGTTTACATGGAAATTTTAGTAGTGATCACGAATTAAAGCTAGAATCGCTCTAAGACGGTTCTACGTGCCTTAAAATTGAGTTTAAAGAATTCCATGACAAAAATTATAAAAACATTAATAAAAGTAAAATCGCTCTAAAATGCTTCTAAGTGCCCTAAAATTGAGTTTAAAGTTTAGAAAGACCATAATTTAAAAAAAAAAATTTATGGAAATGGAAATTTTAGTAGTGATCACGAATTAAAGCTAGAATCGCTCTAAGACGGTTCTTATGTGCCTTAAAATTGAGTTTAAAGAATTCCATGACAAAAATTATAAAAACTTAAATAAATGTAAAATCGCTCTAAAATGCTTCTAAGTGCCTTAAAATTGAGTTTAAAGTTTAGAAAGACCATAATTTAAAAAAAAAAATTTAGTTTACATGGAAATTTTAGTAGTGATCACGAATTAAAGCTAGAATCGCTCTAAGACGGTTCTAAGTGCCTTAAAATTGAGTTTAAAGAATTCCACGACAAAAATTATAAAAACTTTACTATATGTAAAATCGCTCTAAAATGCTTCTAAGTGCCTTAAAATTGAGTTTAAAGTTTAGAAAGACCATAATTTAAAAAAAAAAATTTAGATTACATGGAAATTTTAGTAGTGATCACGAATTAAAGCTAGAATCGCTCTAAGACGGTTGTAAGTGCCTTAAAATTGAGTTTAAAGAATTCCACGACAAAAATTATAAAAACTTTAATAAAAGTAAAATCGCTCTAAAATGCTTCTAAGTGCCTTAAAATTGAGTTTAAAGTTTAGAAAGACCATAATTTAAAAAAAAAAATTTAGATTACATGGAAATTTTAGTAGTGATCACGAATTAAAGCTAGAATCGCTCTAAGACAGTTCTAAGTGCCTTAAAATTGAGTTTAAAGAATTCCATGGCAAAAATTATAAAAACTATATTAAAAGTAAAATCGCTCTAAAATACTTCTAAGTGCCTTAAAATTGAATTTAAAGTTTAGCAAGACCATAATTTAAAAAAAAAATTTGGTTTACATGGAAATTTTAGTAGTGATCACGAATTAAAGCTAGAATCGCTCTAAGACGGTTCTAAGTGCCTTAAAATTGAGTTTAAAGAAATCCATGGCAAAAATTATAAAAACTATATTAAAAGTAAAATCGCTCTAAAATACTTCTAAGTGCCTTAAAATTGAATTTAAAGTTTAGCAAGACCATAATTTAAAAAAAAAATTTGGTTTACATGGAAATTTTAGTAGTGATCACGAATTAAAGCTAGAATCGCTCTAAGACGGTTCTAAGTGCCTTAAAATTGAGTTTAGAGAATTCCATGACAAAAATTATAAAAACTTTAATAAATGTAAAATCGCTCTAAAATGCTTCTAAGTGCCTTAAAATTGAGTTTAAAGTTTAGAAAGACCATAATTTAAAAAAAAAAATTTAGTTTACATGGAAATTTTAGTAGTGATCACGAATTAAAGCTAGAATCGCTCTAAGATGGTTCTAAGTGCCTTAAAATTGAGTTTAAAGAATTCCATGACAAAAATTATAAAAACTATAATAAAAGTAAAATCGCTCTAAACTGATTCTATGTGCCTTAAAATTGAATTTAAAGTTTAGCTAGACCATAATTTAAAAAAAAATTTGGTTTACATGGAAATTTTAGTAGTGATCACGAATTAAAGCTAGAATCGCTCTAAGACGGCTCTAAGTGCCTTAAAATTGAGTTTAAAGTTTAGAAAAACCATAATTTAAAAAAAAAAATTTAGTTTACATGGAAATTTTAGTAGTGATCACGAATTAAAGCTAGAATCGCTCTAAGACGGTTCTAAGTGCCTTAAAATTGAGTTTAAAGAATTCCATGACAAAAATTATATAGTTCAATAATAGTAAAATCGCTCTAAAATGCTTCTAAGTGCCTTAAAATTGAGTTTAAAGTTTAGAAAAACCATAATTTAAAAAAAAAAATTTAGTTTACATGGAAATTTTAGTAGTGATCACGAATTAAAGCTAGAATCGCCCTAAGACGGTTCTAAGTGCCTTAAAATTGAGTTTAAAGTTTAGAAAAACCATAATTTAAAAAAAAAAATTTAGTTTACATGGATATTTTAGTAGTGATCACGAATTAAAGCTAGAATCGCTCTAAGACGGTTCTAAGTGCCTTAAAATTGAGTTTAAAGAATTCCACGACAAAAATTATAAAAACTTTAATACATGTAAAATCGCTCTAAAATGCTTCTAAGTGCCTTAAAATTGAGTTTAAAGTTTAGAAAGACCATAATTTAAAAAAAAAAATTTAGATTACATGGAAATTTTAGTAGTGATCACGAATTAAAGCTAGAATCGCTCTAAGACGGTTGTAAGTGCCTTAAAATTGAGTTTAAAGAATTCCACGACTATATTAAAAAAATATATATTTAATAAAAGTAAAATCGCTCTAAAATGCTTCTAAGTGCCTTAAAATTGAGTTTAAAGTTTAGAAAGACCATAATTTAAAAAAAAAAATTTAGATTACATGGAAATTTTAGTAGTGATCACGAACTAAAGCTAGAATCGCTCTAAGACGGTTCTAAGTGCCTTAAAATTGAGTTTAAAGAATTCCATGACAAAAATTATAAAAACTTTAATAAAAGTAAAATCGCTCTAAAATGCTTCTAAGTGCCTTAAAATTGAGTTTAAAGTTTACAAAGACCATAATTAAAAAAAAAAATTTAGTTTACATGGAAATTTTAGTAGTGATCACGAATTAAAGCTAGAATCGCTCTAAGACGGTTCTAAGTGCCTTAAAATTGAGTTTAAAGAATTCCATGACAAAAATTATAAAAACTTTAATAAATGTAAAATCGCTCTAAAATGCTTCTAAGTGCCTTAAAATTGAGTTTAAAGTTTAGAAAGACCATAATTTAAAAAAAAAAATTTAGTTTACATGGAAATTTTAGTAGTGATCACGAATTAAAGCTAGAATCGCTCTAAGACGGTTCTAAGTGCCTTAAAATTAAGTTTAAATAATTCCACGACAAAAATTATAAAAACTTTAATACATGTAAAATCGCTCTAAAATGCTTCTAAGTGCCTTAAAATTGAGTTTAAAGTTTAGAAAGACCATAATTTAAAAAAAACAAGTAAAGAAACAGTCAGTCGGTGCAACCGACTTAGAAATACCCTACACCTATTTGGTTCAAATTTAATGACATATCCATAAGTCATTTTAACACCATAAAAGCTGTTATTAATTTGATCGTAAGACATAGCTAACCAAATTAACTTTATAATACTAAAAACATTTTCTAATTACACTATCTATTAAAAAATATTACAAATTCTTACTAATTTATCTATTTAAAAATATTAAAAAACAAACAAACTTGAAATAAATGAAAATATATTTATTCCAATTCAATTACAAAATGAAAAAATTCTAATTATTAAATTTTGTGATAAAAAGATAATCAAAGCATAATATATTTAATAATCCAGATTTTTAAAAATTGCAATTATTTTAAATGGTTAGTTTAAATACCTAATAGAAAAGCTTATAAACGCAAAATATGCAATAAATGTATTTCTAAAATACAATTACAAATTTAGACCTTTTCATATAATTCATTTAAATATTAAAATAAATTTTATATAAATGCAGCAAATACCTTTGAACATAGCTGAACCACTACAATTAAGTCAAAATTTCGGAGACACATAGGAAATAGGAAATATATTCTTTGGCTTCGAAATTAAACTCGACCAGAACCAATTCCCATGGTACTTTCATTACTAGTAACCTAGAGTTTAAATTTCATCAAAATAGCGGCATATTTTTTTGAGTTATGGTGTTTTTAAGATATATGTTTGTTAGTCCTTGAACTTGTCAAGGGTTCCAGAAACCGAAACCATGGTACGATTTCGCTTATTAGGAGTCCAGTCATACTTTCAATACTAGTTAACCCTTGTATACAATTGGAACGTTCTATCTTAATTTTAAGTTACTAGTTTTATTAATTTCGATGATAAGCTTTTACCCCTTTTGGGGTCTAAGAAAGGTACAAAATTAGAGGGACACGCAGGAAATAGTAAAGAACACCCTGGGCCAAATTAGAAGCTTCTACATTTGTTTCAAGTTACTATCTTTATTAATTTCGAAAATATGCTTTCAGGTCCTCGGAACTGAGTGGCTGGTCCCCGACCCACTACTCCAATGGGGCCCAAATTTCCAAGACACTTAGGAAAAAGGAAGGGACATCCTGATACTAAATTTGGAGGTTATATCTTCATTGGTTTCGGAATTACACTAGTTTGGCCTAAATTCGATCAAAAAGTTCTCAGTTCCGAACCCATTGTCCAATCCTCACCGTACGTAATCACCGCCGTAGTTGCATTACCAATAACCTCCAGCACAAATTTCATGAAGATAGGGTAATTAGTTGTTGAGTTATCGTGATTTTTAATATATGTTCGTTATCCCTGACACCGACTAAAAGGTCCAGAATCCGAACCCATGGGCTGCTTTCACCCTTAGACAGCCCGCGCTGTACTTATAGTACTAGTTAACTCTTGTACACAATTTGAACGGTCTATCTTAATTTTAAGTAACTATTTTTAGTAATTTCGATTATAAGCTTTTAAAACTTGGGAGGTTTGAGAGGGGTACTGAACCACCTCTCCAATTGATCCCAAAGTAGGGGAACACGCAAGAGATAGTAAAGAACACCCCTGTGGCAAATTGGAAGCTTCTACATTTTTTCAAGTTGCTATCTTTATTAATTTTAAAGATATGCTTTAAGGTTTTCGGAAATGTGTGGCTGGTCCCCGACCCCCAACTCCAATGGGGTCCAAATTTCAAAGACACTTAGGAAATAGGAAGGGACACCCTGATACCAAATTTGAAGGTTCTATCTTCATTAGTTTCGGAATTATGCTCGTTTGGCCTAAATTCGATCAAAAAGGTCCAGAATCCGAACCCATGGGCCGATTTCGCCCATATGCAATCCCCGCCGTACTTTCAGCCTTAGTAACCTACAGTTAAAATTTCATCAAGATAGCTCCATTATTTTTAGAGTTATCGTGCCTACGGACGGACGGACGGACGGACATGGCTATATCGACTAAGGCGGTCACGCTGATCACAAATATATATACTTTTCCATATCTAGCTCGCTTCCTTTAGGTGGTTACAAACACCATACCAAAGTTAATATACCCCTTTACCTATTCTATAGGTGTAGGGTATAAAAAA